>JAUMHA010039882.1:0-19832 GCA_032359765.1 Saxidomus gigantea
TACTGCGCATAAATGAAAACGGGTTATAACAGCGCGTGAATCTCCCCGTTAACACACGTTTTTTCTCCTGTTAAAACGCCGGCAAAATGGGCAAAAACAGCACATTTTATGCTAGAATATAGTATGAATAACTACAGAAGGAGTTATGTTTTAGCACACTGTCTCAAGAAACCAGACTGTGAACGTTTAGATGTCTTCTTTCTAGCTTGACTGCACCATTGATACATGCATTCCTGAAATGTTCGTGATTTTAGTCAGCAAATGTCAGCTTCTAAAGATACTATTCAAGAATTTGACAGTTTCTTTTATAAGGAGCAATTAGCTTATCGGAAATTATAACGTAATTGAAATTTGAGCATAAATATTTTCTAATTTCCACTTTTTTCCTTACATTTATGACACACAATTAATTTCCGTCTGAATTTAAACAGAACGTAAGAATGGCTACAGACAATACACGAACAAACATTGGAGAAATGTAAGAAGTATGCAACACCCAGCCTTCTCGATGATAATGGGCTCACCGATGGCATTTCCGGGTAACACAATGCAAGGTGGCTATATGTCTGAATCTCAAACCGAATGCATAACAGATGATATAGTATGTCCAGCCTATTGTTTGATGGAAGACGAATGGGGTTGTAAATACTGTCCATGTGGGCCTGGTATACACATTTTTGTTTCTAAATGTTTTAACATTAATGTTTTCTTTTCCTGAATTCGTTTGTTTATCCGATCATTTTGTTTCATTTATTTATATTTTTACCCTGATATTGTACTTCTCATTTATGAATTAAAAATTGTCTGTTTGAACAGTGTATGATAGGAACATCGAAAAAGTACAGTATCAAAAAGTATTGAAAACAAAGTTAGTCAACATTACTTTCGATAGTTGGTTGGCGCTTTACTATTTACATTTCTGTTTTTGACGTTGCTGGAGTATGTTGATAAACACAACAGTTGTCCAGTTAATTTCAAATCTGCAGAAGTTAAAAAAAAACATATAAAAACAACAGTATACCACAAAATCAGCTACAGTAGCATTTATTTTTTCTAAGTTGACTCAACCTCTATCAATTTGTCAACATAAATACAAAATGTGTTGCAGCAAATGGCATGTCGCCACCAGTGGTTTCGAACCACAAACATGAAGAAAGCCATGACTGTATTGGAACTATACTGTGTATGCTGAGTTGTAAAGAGGGATACAAGCTTGGACCACGGGGCAAAGAAGATGGGTGTCAGCCATGCACATGCGAAAAGAAGAATGAAACAAACGCACGTGAGTGCGTTTATTTTGCTTAGACATTTTCAGTGTTGATCATTTTTTGAAGCATACATTACTATTGTGTGAGGGGTAGAAGTTTACATTGAGGGTATCAATTTCAATATGCTTAGAAAGTATGTAAACATACACATTTAAGGAAAGGTATTTTCAAACTCCAAAAAAGTGAAAGAAAACAAATGCTGATGATTTGACATAGGTCTTTCGTTTTTGTTATACATTGTATATACATGTAGTCCCTACCTTAAGTATGCAAACTCGGGAATAGCGAAAATAGATTATACGTAATTAAAAATAGCTATGTTTACAGAAGTTGTTTATAATGAATCCTTTCTGACGCCAGCACAGGGTCACAAGACTGAATTGGAACCGTCTGTTCAGCCAAGGATGACAAGTATATGAACAACTGTTGGATCTTTGCATAATGCTCATATCTAACCTGTGCCGCTTGACTCGAACTTTTTAGCTGGCGCTGCTCGTCTTTCAACATTTTTAATAGTTTATGTATTTTCATGTCACATCTATTCCAACCAACAACAGATGAGAAAAACATGAATGGAAAAAGTAACTCAAGTAGGTAGTATTACTTCTCTTGTCTATTTTATTGCCAAGCCGCTTGCGAAAGCTCGATATAGTTGTCCAAATGGCGGTTCGGTGTATGTGCGTGCGTGCGTCCGTCCGTCCGTCAGTCCGTCCGAGTTTAGCTTGTCTGGGCTGTAACTTATCCATGGGTCAAGGGATTCTTATAGGCCAAAGGTTAGATACATATACAAGAATTATTCACGAATGACTTTGTCCGGAGCATTTCTTCTTCGTGCATGGAGGGATTTTGATGTAACTTGGCACACATGTTCACCACCACGAGATGGAGTGCCATGCACAAGAACCAGGTCCCTAGGTCTAAGGTCAAGGTCACACTTTGAGGTAAAAGGTCAAATTCAAGAATATCTTTGTCCGGAGGTTTTCTTCTTCATGCGTGGAGGGATATTGATGTAACTTGGTTCACAACCATGAGCTACCCTTGTTTTTAGAATTACTTCCCTTTGTTGTTACTATAAATAGCTTATAGTGAAAAATCGAGACCACTTTTCTGTGGTACAACATGCATGTTACATCCAATATTTAGGTGTATTTTGACCTATCTCTTCTTGGTTAGGAGTTAGCCCTTTTGACAGCTGTCGGCTCGACATTTTGCACGTGGCAGATTTTACAATAAAAGTTACTCGATAAGCTGCAAGCTTTCTTCACAATCGAGCAAAAAAGATTAGTATAAACTAAACTAAAACAAACACATATTGCCGTAAAGTGTAAAAAAAACTTCGGATACGAAGGATAAAGAAAATGGCTGTATTTGATCACGATCAGACCGCGCAGACGACATTAATGAGTTGTTGAGCTTTTGATCATGCTACTATTAAAATTCTTATTTTAAGGCAGCAGTCAGGCTACGGATTCCTGTACTTGGCCTCTGTGTATGAACGGGCGTAAGTTTCTTCATTTCATACCGAGATGAATACTAGCTGCAACTTCATTTCTTCGAGTTCATTTAAATCAAAGCTTCTTTGTTAGGGCTGTTCATATTGTAATATTTAGCTCGTGACTTTATTTTATAACAAATGATGAGTTTCTTCAGGGTCGTTTTAAACAAAGCTCTTTTTAAAATGCCAGTTAGCCATTAACAGATACTCAATTTCACAGACTGATAAACTTGTCATAATATTCACATTAAATTTTAATAAAAGAAAGTACTTTAATATGTCTATTTAATTGCTACATGGACTTTAAACTTTTTTCAGAGGGACCCAATAATGGGCCGGGAGCAGGAGCGTCAATGACGTCACTTCCAGTTGGTAAGAATTCTTAATTTAGAGTTATTCTGGCCACTACAATTCACTCCTTTGTAAGAAAAGTACAAAAAACATGACCTTTGACAGAAAAGCAAGTTGTTACTTAAATTCTGCTATTCTTAATATTCCAAATAGAATTGGACTGACCTTGTACATTTGTATTCTAAAGAAGACTGAAAGAGTTTATTAGCTTACATACTGTTGGCACAGAGTCAGAATGCATGGAAAACAATTTAGTAATTGCTAAAGAAATATAATTCTTTGACCAAAACAATAAGGGTTGAAAATGATATACATGTATCTATTAATATTAGTTTCTTAAAATAACTCAAAATTGAGAGCTGCGTCAGCTTTCGATGTTTTTCGTGCATGCTTGACTTGGTTCTAAAGACTGCTTATATTGCCGAAGTCAAGATTTGGAAGAAAGGTTCCTTCACTTAGTACGCATAACAGGTATTGACCAAACACTTTGCAGTATTCATACTCACGTGTTTATACACCTGCAGGAGGAGTAAAAGGCGGCGGCTCTCTGCCAGGAGTTGACTGCCTAGGACCATCTTGCTCTGCTAAGAATGGTAATTCACATAATGTTAAATTTATATGTATAAAAACAAACTTTGAAAGATAAGTCGTTGTTATAATTTTACATGTTCTGTCTAGGGAAATACTGTTTCTGTTTCACATCATCTTTGAGTGCTTTCAATATACATGTATAATAAAGTTGTGTGATATACGTATGAATTATTTAAATTGTTTCCTTGAGAGTAAAATTTTATTTGCTTGAACCAGTATGTAATAATCATCATTTAGTAGTTTTATAATTCTTCAAGTCTTCAGCTGCGACTGCTTTATGCTTTGGTGGTATATATGTCCATTTTAGCTCATTTCTCTTTCATTTTTTTCATACGTTTCTCTGAGTCATACTTATCTATTTATGGAATGTAGATAATGTCTTTTTTGTGAAGCACAAAAGTTGTATAATCGTACGAGTTCTGTTTATCTTATATCATTGTCCTTAAGTTACCAAACTCTAGAAAATAACTAGAAAATTAAGTATTATCAAAATTGACTTGAGGAAAGCACTGCAGACATGACAATTGTTATACCTAAACTTTGCTACAGGAATGCGCATGATGGGTAACGCGATTCCACCTATGCCATCGTCAGTGCCGTACCGTACACCATCTATACCGCACATACCTACTACAAAACGTCCTCTACCGGCAGTTCATGCTCATTGTAAGTACAAACTGTATAGAAAATAGCAATTATTAATACACCATTCTTTGACCATGTAGTCATATCTGGTACAAGTGAATGAACGTGCCTTGAAATCTAGGATGAGTTTGAATACGGGTCATCTTGGGATAAAAACTAGGTCACGAGATCATATCATAGAAAAACTTTGTGTATGCAATAGACGTTGTATTTTTCACTGTATCTTCATGAAACTTGGTCTGAATGAATGTTTTGATGAAATTTAGGGCAAGTTTGAATATTGGTCACTTGAGATAAAAAAAAATAGGTCACCCGGTCAAATCATAGAAATGCCTTTTGTATGCAATGGAGTCTCCATTTCTTACTGGAACATAATGACATTTTATCAAAATGGCTGTTTTGATAAAGTCTAGGTCGAGTTCGAATATGGGTTACATTGGGTTAAAACTAGGTCACCAGGCCAATTCATAGAAACACTTTGTTGATACTTAGAAGTCACATTTTATAGCGAATCCTGTAAATTGGCCAGAACATATCGTTTTGTCATGGTCAAACAGAATGTTTGTGTTTATGATATAGTTTAGGGTTGAGTTTTAGTCACATTGGGTCATAAATAGTTGAGCAATAAAGGACCAACTTGGCTCTCTTGTTTAACACTTAGTCCGGTCTGCAAAACTCGTTCAAACTTCGCACGATTACACTTTTGTGACATGGATCAGTTGTATCAAATACGGTTTAAATAAAGTAATTGTACCGACTACCTACAGTCAATACGTTCAGACAAATTGAATTGCGATACAACTTTCTCTAAAATGAGTGGCAGTTTTTAAATATTTAATAATGCATTAGTGTAAAGTTTACAGATACACAGAATAGAAGTCCTTAATTTCAGGACCTTGTCAAAGACTGTGCCCGGTATAGCGTTTATCTGCACTTGATTTCAAAGTATTATTGTTAAGTTTGTGTTTCACCTAGCTTCGACAAAGAAGACAGTATCGCCGATGGTGCCAACGAAGCCACCAGGCCGGCTGTACCTGATGCCAGTACCTACAGAAGCACCGGCAAGACATTGTGCGACCCTGGAATACTGTATGCAGAACTGTCAGTTTGGCTTCCAAGTTGAAAATTCCAGACAAGAATGCCCAAATTGCAACTGTATCTTACGTAAGCTTGTTTCAAAATGTGTTGTATAACAATTTTCGAAAACGTATACATGTACATGTATTAAATAAGTGTATTTGGGAGAAGATATTGGAATTTAGACTGAAAAAAAGAATTATCTTGTTATTTTCATATTTCAGCTTCGACACCTCCCCCTCTTTTGACCACTACAAGAAAGCCAGATTTTATCGCTGTAATGCGGGTGTGTCCAGATGCAGTGCACTGCATGAAGTCCTGCACACAGGGATACACTCTGACCTCCTCACATACAGAGACGTGTCCGATATGCACATGTAACACAGGTATTCGCTTACTTCTATCAAAATTATATTTAATTATTTTAATTAAAAGAAAAAAATGTATACACATTTACAGCGGGGAAGGAGATTTCAACTTTATATTTATAACCTACAGCGTTTGCTTTACTTAGCATTATGACCTTTGGGAAGTTTAAAAAGAAGAGTACAGACACTGTGTAGCAACTAGTAGGTTATCATACAAGCGTCATCAATACATTCATAACAATAAATCGTTTGAAGATTATGCATGCATTTTCATTTTATTGCTGAATGATTCATTTTTCCGCAGAACCGAGAGTGTTGTTACTTTGTGATCGACCCCTGTCCTGTCCTAGCGGATGTACTGTGGGGTATAGAGGAGATGAAAGTGGTTGCCCAGTGTGTAAATGCGTCACACCGTCAGGTAAATGTTGTGTCTATAGTTTGCTATAATATATCAAAATGACCGTTGTCAGTTACCAATTTAATGAGACATTTAAGCAAACCTGGCTTATGGGCAAACAGTTATAACTACACACATTGTTAGAACAAACCAGTTTACTACTTCGAGGACGGGATATAATACTTATAGTCTACTGATTCACTTAGTTACCTAAAGCTAAAAGAAGGCAAGTATCAATCACTTTTCTTTCTACAATGCAAATAGTGTCCATTATGTTGGCTGATTCCTGCAAATTCTTGTTTTCTTGTCTTAGGTCATAGCAGGTGAAAACATGAAAGGTCCCCATCGTGCTAATTTGTCTTGTCTTCATGGACAAACACATTAAATAGTTTATTGGAAAATGTTAATGTCGCTGGAGATTTTTAAGTCGTGTCGAGGTCAGTTATTAGGACATATCTTAGTGTCTTTTTTATCGAAGAAGAAGACACGATAAATCGTCAGTCTTCTGATCGGGTGTTCGGTGCACGGATACGTAAGGACGAGAAATGCTACTTTGTTATGTCTTTTTGTTCGGGACAAAGACAAAAAGTTCGAAAACTATTGCTTTGTTTTCTTTTCGGGCATTTGGAGCGAAAACACGAAGACATGAAACGTCAAAAAATATATCACATTTGCCTAAACACGATGATTTAAGGGCTTCGATCCGGCATTTAAATCCGCACCAAGGAAAAATTATAATTTCCCATGAACTATCGTTATTTTGCTCTTATTTTATAAGTGTTTCGAGTCCACGAAAAGGAAAACATAAACTTCAGCACTTTGGCGGCCTTTCGTAAATTAGTGTGTTCGGGGTAAAGACACAGAACAAGAATCACCATTGTCCATTGCAAGATTTGACATTTCTTATTCTTTTAAATAAACAGTCTTTTTTGTGAAACGGGCTTATATACCCACTGAAAAGAATCATGTTTTTAAACGAAGCAACTGGTTTTAACAACATTGATTCCACGGTCTTATTACTGGAATATTATCCACTTTTACAGTAATTAAACTTAGTTAACCGATATTTCTAACAACTGGTGTAACTATTGACTTAATTAACATAATAACATTCAAACTGATTTTAGAAACAAATATCAGAAAAGAAGTACATACCACAATGATAGACTCCGCGTTAACGTGCAACCCAAAGTTTTCCTGTGTGGACAAATGTTCACTTGGTTATAGGACGGGCGATAACGGCTGCCCTTCTTGTGTATGCTTGGAGCCGGTGTCAGGTAAAAACGTACTTGATGAAAATTATCGTTCTCTGTTGCAGTTTGTTAATTTTCAAGTTTTCAGTAGGCATACATTTACATAAATGTTCTATTAAAAATATCGCAATAGCCCTTGCAGCTGTTAGCTCACTTGAAAATACATCATATATAGACAGAAGAAACAATGAAGTATATATATTTTGCTTATTGCAGTAGTGTTAAAAATTTGAAAATCATTTACAAATCAGCAGTTTGTAACACTGTTATTCTTGTCCAGACACTGTTGGATTTATAAAAGTTGGCCATTTGATTAGCCCTAAAATGTTTTAAATACATAATTTATATGCAGGTCATCTTCAACGTCCTAGTTCTGTTGCTCAGACGCATGTTCAACCTTCAGGTCTTAGTTGTATTGGACCAGAATGTTCTGCAATTCACGCTGTCCGTGAGTACGAACATAACATTTTTTCCGGCCTAAAAGTCCAAGCTTCGAGTTTCCAATTTGATGTTATTGAAGCAAGATTATTATTGTAATATAGTAATCATATATCACAATATCATGTTTTGAATTTTAAGACATTTTATCAATTTTATTTTTGTGAAATTGTTTATTTAATGAACTTTACATTGCATTGCTTAATTTTGCGATTTATTTCCAGCACAGCGGCTTGTTTTGCAATGTGAGCAGCCTTTTTCATGTCATTACGGCTGCACAGTAGGATACAAATGTGACAGGGAGGGTTGTCCAATATGTAGCTGCATTGCACCATCTGGTAACTGATATATTTCACCTATTTCACATTTCAAATCGTTTCTTTATTTAAATTATGAGTGCTCATGTAACATAATGTTAATACTTCATGTCTACAATTAGCACAGATCAAAATTTAACATAAGAGAAAACTGTTACACTGTACTTGGTTTTGCAGAAACAACATATAAAATCGAAGTCCAAACAATAGTAGTGGAAAAGGTATTAACATGCAATGCAAATTTTTCCTGTCCGGAAAGATGTACGTTTGGATTCAAGACTGGACCGGACGGCTGTCCCAGCTGCATGTGCCTTCAGCCAGTAACGGGTATCTATCCTTATACGCTTTTGAACTTACCGCTATTTCAAAAACTAATACCAGTTAGCAAATGTGTTCCAGTTTTCTAAATCTATTCTATCGAACACTTTCATTACCTATATATGAGCATGCATAAATACTGATGATGGGTTAGCCATGTTGAAATGTGGTGCTTATAATTCAATTGCTTATTTGTGCTTTAATATTTTCCTTCTTTAAGTATATGCTGCATTGAATCATGATCCTTTGTCCTTTATATGAACGAAATATTCGACGTATTAGTAAACTTTTCAGTAAAATTCAGTAGCGGTGACAGTCAGCAGCAGCCTGTTGTAACACATATAGTTAGAGCAACAGAAGCCCCAGTTGGTAGGTTTGAAGGACTTGCTTCTTAAAGATGGGTTTGACTTACTAATCATTTACCGAAACAGTTTTCTTAGGATTAAAAACGTTTCCCAATTACAGTTGTAGTGGAAGACAACGTTTAAGATTTAAGCAGGACGATATCAATCAAGCACAAGAAATTTTTAAGATTTTAGTACTGGAGTTGGTGACGATATTGTTTAAACATTTGAAAATTCTATTCAAGCATGTGGTTTATATTATACCATTGATATCCTGTTTTCTGTGTTAAACATTCTTGCAGAGAAACTGTTGGATTTTTTCGCATTTGCAGAAATATTTAGTATCTCTAAACTCACTGAAATGTTTGAATGCAGTAGCGGACACTACAGGATCGTTTGGTATGAGGGAAATAGTGCGGCAGTAATTGTTGTAACTGTTGTTCTGATTTTGCAAAAGTCTTAGCTACATGTATAATTACACATGTTTCTTGACAATGTTGTCACATTTCTTGCATCTTTGTTAAACACTTGTTCATTTGAATAAAACTGCTAGTGTTTTGCGACCTCTGAGAGCTGTGCATATTGTATGGAAACATTTTCGAAGACTGTTTTATATGCTACTCATATTTCTCTACAACCAGATCATCTTCAACGTTCTAATGCAATAATCCAGCAGTATAAACCAGTTATGGTTCAATCTTCAGGTGTTGGTTGTTTTGGACCAGAATGTTCTGCTATACATGCCGTCCGTGAGTACGAAGAACATCTTCACCTGACTTAAATTTCAAATATTGAATCTTCCTCAAGCTCAACACATTACTGTTTAACCTAAGCGTAAAATGTTGACGTATTGTACACAAATGTATTAGTGGAATATACTAAATCTACTAATAAAATACAAGTTCACTATAAGCAGGAACGGTCTATAGAGTATTCATGTGTTAAGCGATTTAAGACATTTAAGTTTTGCGACTGACAAAAGCTAGGACATCATTTGCCAAAATCTTTAAACATCGATATCATTTTTATTGTAATTAGGAAGTATGTAAACCTATATCTTTTTGGAACGGCCTTTTCATTCGCTACACAAAGCAAACAAAACTAATGATGCTGTTCATGATTACATTATGTCAATAAATGTTACAGTTATCAAATTTCTTACCTGTCTTCAATTGTTTGAGTGAACAATGACATGAACATTTGAAAACATTATTTGTTACACTTTTTTACCATTATTGAATGGTTAAGGGAGTATAACCGTCTATCATAGTACATGTAAGGGCATAAAATTAATTTGAAGATAACTATCAGAAATCTGCGACACTGTTCCCTCAAGGAGGGAATAATGTACAAAATGCAACAACACTTTTGGCATAGGGGGCTACCCGTAGATGCAAGCCTTGTCAAAAAATTGATGATTGGTATGCCATTATATCATACCTCCGGTATTTAATGTCATATTTCTTTTAGTAAGCATGGGCATCATCATTTGTTCTGTTTTGTGTGTTTAGAGTTTGAAAATGTAAAATTTTACATACTTTCGACATTCAATAAAATAGATAAAACATTTGAAGATTGTGGCGAATGAAACACTAGCATTTGTCCGGGACTACCTTAACTTTGATTTTTGTAAAGATAAGATAAGATAAATTTACATTGTAATATTGTTTATTGAACTTAGCTTTACATTATTTTATTTTGCGATTAATTTCCAGCACAGCGCTTAGTTTTGCAATGTGAGCAGCCATTACAATGTCCTTACGGTTGTACAGTAGGTTACAAGTGTGACAGAGAGGGTTGTCCCATATGCAGCTGCATTGCACCATCTGGTAATTGCTTTCTATTTGAACATTTATGCGACTATTTTTAATGTTTATTCTGAGTGAATATATTTAACTGAATGTGAATATTTGGTAGATCTCGAACATTAAATGAACGAGTCAAAGCCTGTTATGAAATTTAGAAAAATAATTGTTTATTTACAGAAACAACCTATAAAATCCAAGTTCAGACAATAGTAGTGGAAAAAGTATTAACATGCAACAGAAATTTTTCCTGTCAAGAACGATGTACGTTTGGATTCAAAACAGGGCGAGACGGTTGTCCCAGCTGTACGTGCCTTCAACCAGTAACAGGTATCTGTCCTACATCCTGGAAGCATTAGTAAAATGTACTCGAGTTTTCTCAATCCGTTCATTACTTTAGTTTATTACCCTAATTTCAAAATGGACGAATACTTTAATAAGTTTGCCTTTTGGTGCTTATTAAGTCATGCAATGGGCAGCTTGTATATGATTGTGTATTTACGTTTTCCTTCCGTATGTGTATGTTCAATTGAATCACGATCCAGCAATCCTTTGTACGTTTAAATTAACAAAATGTTGATTATTTAATATGTTGATATATATTGTATAAGTAATATTATTGTATATTTTGTAGTAAACGTCAACAGCGAACATCATCAGCAGCCTATCATAGCAGCTATGGTAAGAGCAACAGAAGCGCCAGTCGGTAGGTTAACATAATTGCTTCCTTATAATTGTTTTGGATTAATAATTAATTACCGTCAAAGTTTCCTTAGGATTAAAGTCGTATCTGGAGTACAGTTGCAGTTGAAGGCAGCAACTTAAGAATAAATTTCAAACATCGGATCCTTCACAATCTCAACACATCACTGTTTAGGCTACGTCTAAAAACGTGACGTAATTTAAACAGGAATACATGTATTATCATAATGTACAAAGAAAATCTTATAAACTACAATTTAACATTTACATTTATAGTAATTAAAGAAATTCTAGACTTATTGAATTTCGATACACAGTTTAATGAACTTAGCTATGCATTTTATTTTTTTAAATTTTTTTCCAGCACAGCTATTAGTTTTGCAATGTGAGCAGCCATTACAATGTCCTTACGGTTGTACAGTAGGTTACAAGTGTGACAGGGAAGGTTGCCCCATATGCAGTTGCATTGCACCATCAGGTAATGGTTACATATTTTTATATTTATTTGTCACCCAATGTTTAAACTAGTGTTTAATTTCAGTTGAAGTAATTTTTTTACCCGAAAATATGTAGATAATTACATCTTGTATGAGACAAAACATGACAAGAAATAAAACTTTCACTTGGTGTTTACAGAAACAACGTACAAAATCCAAGTCCAGACAATAGTGGTGCAAAAAATGTTAAAATGCGATGGGAAATTGTCCTGTCCAGAAAGATGTACTTTTGGTTTGAAGACTGGGCGAGACGGTTGTCCCAGCTGTACATGCCTTCAGCCAGTAACAGGTATATGTCCTTATATAACCTGGAAGTATTAGTAAATGTATTTTTTATGTAAATGAATAGTTTTCTCAATCCGTTCATTACTTGAATTTATTACCCTAGTTTCATAATGGACTAGTTTGCACACTGACATGTCGCAAAAATGTTAGTTCGTATTTATATTTTCCCTTTTTGGATGTTTGCTGAATTAATTCATGATCAATCTAACGTCAATTTCAAATTTTAAATGAACAAAATATTCGATAACTAAACTTGTTGACGTATGAGTAATATTATTTTTCATTTTTAAGAAAGGGTCAACAGCGAACATTTTCAGCAAACAATCGTAGCACATAGAATTAGACCGACAGAAGGTCCAACGGGTACGTGTAAAACGCTTTGTTAGTTTTGTTAGTTTAAAATAAGGTGTTGGACAGCGTTAAGCGTTAGGGTTGATGCTAGAGTTAGTACATGCGTCAGCTAAAAAAAGTCAAAGATCACCGACAAATTTCTCTTACTAGTACAATGTATATGATATGTGCTGCTTCCCCTATGTTATTAATTATTTTAAATCTTTTCAAAAATATTTAGTACCACACACAATTGATGCGCAAGTTCATATACATTGACTTCATAATAATCCTTGGTAAATTCATTTTGATGCATTTATATCAGTGCATCATCAACAAATGGTTCCACAGACTGTAACACAGATGCCGCTGCCTGATGTAATTGCTCCTTCGGGCATTGGATGTCTATCTCCGTCTTGTCCATCAGTGCAACAACTTGGTAATGCTTCGTACTGTATATAAATATTTTCATCGTGTTTTACAGAACAAAGGAGCAAACCTTAAAAAATTGTAATCTTACGTTTTACTTTATCATTCTTTATTCTTCTTAAATGTTTCGTCAATTGTTTTAGTTTTATTATGTTCACTGCTAACAAAAGCACACCCACTTAGATGAAGCGGCGTGGTGAGAAATAATAGTTTTTAAAGACTTGTACGTATTCCAAAGTGTTCGTTTTGCAGAGGAAATCTGTATGAGTAGTTTTAGAGGAACTTGTACCTGTTCTCTTCAGGTCAGAATGGCAACACTTTCCTATCTGCAGTGGGGCACAATCATATGCCACAACCTGGAAATGTTATTTTACCCGCAGCTTCTTCACAAATATCATCTCATACTGGGAAAATAACGGGTAAAAATTGTCATGCTAGTTTGTTTCTATTCAGTGTGCCTGTTTGTATTACTTTCTTATTTGAATAATTAAATTTGAAGAAATAAGATCGCCAAATTTACAGAGTCATAGTTTATTTAGTTTTGTTCTTGTTCATGTATGAAAGTCATGTTGTGGAAATGTTGATACATTTTATTGATACCATCTTATCGGTAGGAGTAATTCTGGTCAAGGTTGCCACTATATTTGTTATACTCCGTTAGTGGCACAAGTCCTGTACTTGTAAATGTTGCATTTACTTTTTTCACACGAACACAGCTTACAACATTCTGAAACAGAGTAACTGTACTCTGAATTGTGAGTGCTCTTAGTGCTAAAGTCTACTACAAGTACTGTTTGAAGATGTGTTGAAAACATTTTCTATCTGATTTAATTTTTTACTTTATGGCTAAATTGCAGAACTTTTATACCCTAGATTCTTGCGCTAGACTAGTAACCAACACCATCTAGAAAGCTTTTTCATATTATTCCTTTTTGCAGTTTTACTATACGACCTGTTTTGGTACTAGTATGTGTCTGTATCTATGTCAGGGACAGTGATATTGCATAGCGGAACTATTAAAAAG
The DNA here is from genome assembly GCA_032359765.1 of Saxidomus gigantea. Lineage (NCBI taxonomy): Eukaryota > Metazoa > Mollusca > Bivalvia > Venerida > Veneridae > Saxidomus > Saxidomus gigantea. Next base: position 13,935 of record JAUMHA010039882.1, read on the forward strand.
CCTTACCACAATAGCGACAATACACCAAAATTGGAGACAGAAAAACAAAGCCACACTCTTCACGTTACGCACCATATAGAAGGTAATAAAGGAATATATGCAAACCAACATATGTTTACTTTAACAAACACTGTCCTACGAGTTCACGGATGCAATGATACAATGTATAGAGATTACACAATTGCAGAATTTTGTAGCATAAATGCAGACGACTCAGTTTATATTCAAGAAGATACGCCGACTTAAGATCGAATATCTACTCTACATGTGTACAGATTATTTCGACATTTTCATGCACCTTTAGTTATTTGTCTTCCAAATTTTCTAGGTTCTACGACCGATCCTGATACATCCAGTGGTCTGTCAGCAATGGAAGCATGCCCAGAGACTGTCAAGTGTATGCTGGAGTGTCAAGGAACATATCGTCTCGCACAACGGGATGAAAACATTTGTCCAGATTGTAAATGCATCCATGACGGTAAGCCAACTCTCTTATTATTATCATTTATTAAACCCTCTGCGGAAATCTCATAGCTTACATTTTCGATAGTATAAGCTTTTAACAGTTTTAAAAAGCATTAGAAACCTTTACAGTTTAAAAGTCTTTTAAATCCCATAACAAATAAAACAAAATAAATGATCATGTTTATGACTACGAAAAGAAATTAGGATAATGATAGTCGTACAATAAAAATTCTTTCGTCAATTTATTTTAGATGTGGTTGCAGCTAGGATAAAGTTTTGATGTCATATAGATTAGATTAGGACTGCCATAAATATCGTCTGGTCGTTCTGTGTAAGCTTAGTTCGCCTGAATATTCACTTCTAATGTGTTTTCTTACAGTTTCTGGATGCATCGGACCGTCGTGCTCTGCTCCTGGTTCACACCGTACGTTTTCTGCACACGTTCAGCAAACTTTTCTTATGTAAATCTCATTTCTAAATTCTTTCTTACGCCATCTCACTGTTTAAACGATAAGATGTTGAAGGCTGGTCAATAACTGAAAATACTTTTCTAACATTAACGCAAATGTAAATATTTCGGTACAGAATGTTTTTATTTTTATCATTTACATTCCAGATGAAACGGATGACGGAAGTACGCCCTCTCCTGGAGAATGTGTCGCAATTTTGCACTGCGTTATGACATGCAACTCCGGATACGACATTGGCGAATATAGCAGTGACGGATGTCCGACCTGTACTTGTGTTCAATAATTATAGACAAAAAGCATTGTACAATTGGCACTTGCATTGTGGCAGTGTTTAGATACAGACCGTCTAAAATTGAACTTAAAAATTGCTTTCCTTGTTTTGTTTTGTTTTTGGTAATTGTCAAACAAGTAAAATAGTGACGAGTTTGTGCTCGAGGAGTAGTTCTATGAAACTTTATAATGATTATGTGTTTAGCTATATTGTCTGATAGCGCGCTAGTGTTACACAGTTCTATGGCTATATTTCACAAAGCTTTGGTAAATCAGAGATAGGTCCAGTGACCTAGTTTATAGTTGAACTTGTACCTATACATACTAGTTGTCTGTCCAAAGGTTCTTATTGTATAAGGCTATTTGTGTCTTTTACGGTGTAAATGAGGCCAGCTATAGCAGTCAAATTAAGGGTTTCGAAAATTTGGACATAATGGTGTGATCTTGTCCACAAAGGTATGTGTGCTCTTTATGCGACTTGTTAAAAATAAGGTAAAAAATGACATTTTTGTTAGTTCTTTATATTATTTTTATCTAGTCCATTACTGGACCTATATAACATCATCTGGCCCTAGAATAATGTGAACCTAAAATAATTATGTTAATAAATTGACAAGTGTAAGAAAGGAACTAAGATATTTTGGTCTACTGGATAGTCGGTTTTGATGAAAAAAACATACAAACCCAAAGCTATAACATGCACTGAAAATAACGAGCGGCAGAATTATATGTGATTATAATTACATAGATGTCATAACAAGTCAATTCGAATTGATTCAAGAACAAAGTCAATATTGTAAGTTATTAAGCTTTTGATTTAAACTGATGAAAATAAACATAAAAAGGCTCAAAGTATCTATTGACTTTCGCTGAAATCCAAATCATAAAGATCTTTAATGGTATAACTTGGTTATTCATAACTTGTATTTCATTCAAGTTAAAATCTATTTATGTTATTCTTATTTCATCGGCGGATACCCACACTTGGCTATTCCGTATTACTACAAAGTAAGAGTACAAAATTACATAGATGATTTATTTGGAATGCAAATGGATTAGTATGTAGCCTATACGTCCCAACCATCACGCGTGAACTATCGAAGTTTCAGATCTAAGTTCAATACCCAACATGGCTTCTGAGCCCATACTCTCGCTTGCTCTCTAACTTCACCTAGTAGCAAACTGACCTGTCATAAAATATATGTTATGTTTACGTAGAAACGCTCCTTCTACAACATCTCCGGCGGACTAATATAAATGTTCCCATGCAAAACGCAAGCACAGCCACGCCAAGAAACACTCCGTAACCTTCCTGAATACACTTTATACCGTAACATTCATTACCCCCGTCTTCTGGCACGTGACTGTCGTAAAATGTCCCAAACGTTTCTTGTGCTGCAAACCCGACCATGGCGGCCATTAACAGTGCTATTCCCCAGTTTCTACCTAAATGTTGTACGGAAAACATTTCTTTCATAACAGTTGGGCACAGACTCCATATTATTCCAACACCTATACCAGCAAACACCGTTGCAATTACAAATAACGTCAGTTTGGTTGCAAATACCATCAAAAGCACTTGAGCCACAACAAAAGAGATGCAACCTGTAACCACAATGGCTAATCTAGGAACCTTTTGTTTGAAGATGTCCGACAAGATACCAATTAGTGCACTGACTATAGCGTTAGTTATTGGAATTATTATAACCAGTTTATTGTTAAAGTGGTCAAGATTAACTGATTTCGATGTCACGGTGAGATTGTTTCCATAAACCAATCCGACACTTGCTGCAAAGGCAAACATCCATACAAACAAATGGAAGTCTGGACTGCAAACTATTTGTTTCAGTGACATTGGTTCGTTGTCTTTACCTTCGTTGTCATCTATTTTACCATCATGTTCGAGAGGGGTTTCAATGCGAGCAGATTTTCCATTAACCGCTGTCGTTAATTCATCTACAACTATTCCATTTGTGTCTTTATAGAAGGTTATTGCAATATCCTCGTGTTCAGCTGGATCTTTATAAATTCGAAGAAAACCCATACAGACTAGGTTAACCAAACCATAAAGTATGGCTAGTAGCAACATGAACCCCGTAAAGTCTTGATTCTCAGCAAGTGTAGAATCACCGCTTGTGAATATGTTGTAATAAATTGTTGCAAACACCGACGGGCTGCCAGCGAAGAATGCATTTAGGAAGCCGACAATTTTGCCTGTATGTTTAGCTGGGAAATTTATAACGTTAGTGTTTAAGGCAACCATATAGGTAAATACTGATCCAAATCCTGCAATAATAAAAAAAAACATCTTACAAAATGACAATACTGTAATATCACAATCGTTGTATGTTACTAGTTTCTTCATGCATGGATGGCTAGTTTAGTAAAATAATCATTCCCCTGCTGGCGGCAAATGATTGTTTTCACAAGTGTTCGCTGTCTCAGTGACCATCCCTTTTTACGACTAATTGTACTTTCAAAAAAGAAAGAATGACCACTGCATTTTAGAAATCTAGCACGGTAACAGTCAAAGGGAAACCGTTTCTTTCTTTTATTGAAATTTATTTACATGCTATTTTTTAGCACAGTACCACTGTTGTTGCAAACTAACCGGCAAGAAAGAAGTATATCGACATAAGCCAAGCATTCTTGCTGTAAAATCCCGTGTATTTATTACTGCTCCAGATGAGAAGGTATGCTGGTACAGATACAAGCAGCCCCGCACCGGAAGTCAACGTTGGACCGAACCTATCATAGAACATCCCAGGCACGAATCCCACTCCTAGACCAACGTTCATCATAGAGGCCAACAATTCAACTAAAACAGAAAATGTCTCAACGTTATCTAATAAAGATTAGTGTAAAATGTTTTAAGACACAAGGATATTCACCTTATTTTCAAAAATAAACAGTACGCATATAGATTGAAACAACTTTTCTTAATATATTCCTACCATTGCGTAAGATTTTACTGTCTTTTCATTAATTCTGAAGTATGATCGATGCACGTACGATATGCACGATGCTGTTTCTTTGCATGTAAAGCTGTTATGATACATAAATACATGTATAAAAAGATATACATTTCAAAAGAATGAGATAGGTATTAAACATTTACAAAATTCATGTAATACATCTGAACTGAAATAGCATGAAATATATGTGAATATTTGAAATGATTCCACTTGCTCTTTTAATACCACTACTCTCAACTTATTTCAAAGTACAAGTATTTTAAGAGAAAAGTCTTTACCGACCACGTGTCATGCAACTTTTATCATACACTTCAGCATTGTGTGTGTATGCTTTTATCATTACTATTTTTTTATTTGTTTATTTTTTACGTTTCAAATATTTGTGTTTGAAGTTAATTCAGAACTACAGTTATCTATCTACTGAGCAAAAATAAACCATTGGTATGCAGTGCAACTGAATTCATTATATCGCGTACATATTTCGCGTTTTTATTCGTGACAGAATGAATGGTGCAAACATCTGTACATCTGTAAACGGGTATATTTATTCAGTGTTATCAACATGGCAAATATTTATTTTGCAAATGCCCGAACGCTTGTAAAGAGTTTGACCTTTACATAATCTTTGATAAAGTTAAAAAGAAAAATCTACAAACGTCTCAATAACAACTCTCGAGTATGTTGGTTGTTAAAATTAAAAGAGGGGAACGAAGTTATGCTTTAGCAGTCTTTCTGTAAAAGGGCAGGACAATGATACAAATGATCGTACCTAGCGTTTAATAAAGTTCGGGATAGTTTTCAAAGAAAATAACGTGCTAGAATCGTTCGGATGCGAAAAGTTAATTACTACGCATCCATTTTATTCAACGATTTTAATATTTCTTAAATAAAATTGTTATTATTTAATTGAAATCATAGTAGCCTGCGGCCTCATGCCAATATGACTGTCTTCAGCCCAATAACAAGGCCACTATGAATCCAATCAATTAATAACGTAATATTGACTTAGAATTGTAGTAATAAGATATAGAGTACTCGGTATACCTTCTGTTTGAGTATAGTTAAAGGAGCCTTTAATTGCATCTTGATAGACGTTAAACACGAAAATAGATCCTGTCACAAATTTAGCAGCCAAACCAACAGCAAAACCGACAAATTTTAAAATCTGAAGCCGAGAAACTGTCATCTGAAACGTATAAGGTACATGTATAACGTATAAAACTACAAATGTGATAAAAGAAATGTGTCAGACTAGGAGCCTCTTTATAAATGTAACCAATTGTTCTTTTTTTAATATTGCCACTGTGACTTTGTATATACTTGTAATTGTTGATGTTTATGTGATGATGTTCTTATTGTACAAGTTGTGATTAAAATTCTGTTCTGTTCTGTGACCGCTTCATCCAGGATATATGATTTCAAGATTTCAAGATTTTATTTTATATAGTGCATAAGTCCCACGGAAGTGGGAAACATTAGCATTACACGCAATATGACATCATGATAAATAAATATCACGTGTAATAATGGAAAACGGCTACATTAATGTAGTTAATTTACAAGCATATTGGGTAGTCTTCCTTAACAATACATTTTGGAAATAATCGTTTGAAGTATGTAATAATATCGAAAAAATAAGAAAAATGAAATATATGTCAGACAAATTAAAGCGATCACAAAAATTACAAAAATACGAGTAATTAGTGTAACTGTTCTAC
>JAUMHA010039993.1:10705-35278 GCA_032359765.1 Saxidomus gigantea
CTTCCATCTGGAAATCTACAGATTATCAAGGTGACTATGGCAGACATGGGCTTGTACCAGTGTGTGGCTGAGAACACATTACGTAACCGAACACGTATAGCCAAACATACCATCCAAGTCCTTGTACTTAACACTACAGGTAAGTCCAGTTCCATGCATACCCAAGCGTACCTTACAACTAATTGTACATAATACTACTGGGTAGGTCCCAAAACCCAAAAAGTTTTAGTGCTGGTTGAAAGAGAAGGAAGTTGTCCATCTGTAGGAAAACATAAGTTTGTAGGACTTATTATCAACTCGGACACCCTTACAGACAGACAAAGCAAATGGCATCAAATATAAGTAGAAAAGGCAAAGAAGTGGTTTTCGTCCTTTTGCAATCTATATTTTACTGATTGTATCGTGTTCTAATGAAAAGAAATACCAAAAAAACAAAGTGAGTGAGCATTTCTGTGACTGTTGTATCAGTGTTTGCATGTAGCGCGTGGGTAGATGCCATACTTGCATGTGAAGCATGTTTTTGATGCAGAAATACTCAATTATCACCTAATTGTTACCAAGTGCAATGTAATGAAAAGTGCACACATTTCACATATGCCATTATGTCTTAAGACATCTTATATTTTATGAGATTATAATGTAACATTATAACCTGGCATGAACCATTGTTATCAGTGTATATATGTTGTAAGATTCTCAGACAGTAGGCCATCATAAAAATACAGGAACAGATATTTCAGTACATTTCAAATATATTTCTAGATCAGGATACAGATATATTGTTTTATAGTATCCTCTAAACCTTAAGAAATATGCACGAGGGTTAACATGGGAAGTTTCAAACATCAGGAATTGTACAGGTTTTTTTAAACATTTTGTATGACGTATTCTTAGAAAATGTTTTGTACCAATAGAGCTTAACTTCCCTGAAATTAAATACTGTACCATTCTGCAAACATTAGGAGTTTCTAAGTTTATGTATTCATGACAATGAAGCAAAAGACAGGTTGTAGTTGGGGGACGGGGGGGGGGGAATGTGAGGACCACCTTCAGCATTGTCTGTGTTATATAATGACTTAACGAAAGGTTTAATGTATACCCTGCTGGCAACAAACAATTCTGCTTTTGTGATCAGGGTATACACTGTTTGCTAATCTCCATTTGAACAATTAATGGTACTGTCCAAATTGAAAGACGGAAAAGTTCATTTTGGAAATTTAGTGCAGTAAGGAAGGGTTAAAGTTCTCCAGAAAAACAAACAGTTTATATAACCTTCCGGTCTGTAAGATGAAACATCTTGTTTAAAGAGAGAAAAAAAGCTTTGCCTGTTGGTAAATTCTACCCTGGTAATAACTCTCTTGTTTTCACATGCCCTGTAGACATGTGCATGTGTTTTGTCAGAACATTAGCAACAAGAAAAATGTTAGTTAACCAGGCAATTTCACTTATTTAATGACCCCAAAATCCACATGGAGTCCAAAGCACTAGAAATTACCCAAAAATAACATTGCCTCAAATGACCCAAGACTGTTTACAACAGTTGAAATTTGTGCTGGAAAAGATGCAAAATCCAAATGAGAACATTATGTTCAGATGAAAGGTTTGAAATTGCATGCAGTGTGCATAAGATAGATTTTAATGCCCACTTTTGTGATTCTTAGGCTTTTAAAGTTGATAACTAATGCATGTAGATGGAGCCATTGCCAACTTACCTGTAAAGTCACTGTTCATGTCATTTGGAAGAGTATAACATGGCCTGATCAAGCAACTTCCTTTTTGCACAATCAGTTTAATAAAATTATTTGATGTTGAAATGTTCACTTTAAAAAGAAGATTAGATTGAATCAAGAATGTAGGTCTGTAATTTGCATTAATGAATCAGACATCGTTTATGCTATGATGTCACACCCAACCCATTTTACAAATTTAGAACAAACTTTTTGACAGAAAAGGATACAAGTAATTTTGCATATTAATCCAAGATCATAATTTTAACCTTGTAGTAATGACTAGTTTCTTAAACCGTTCGTTGCCACTTTCAGAAACCTGCGATATTGACAGCCTCTCTCGATATACAGGTGCAACTAATAAATATCAATTATGAAATTACTGTTTCCAGACCACCAGAGTCGAGAGATTTTGAAACTTATACCTGCAAATGACTTTCGCAAGCCGGTGGAAGATTAAAATGTCTGCCTACGATGGCCTATTCCGCAATAACTTTTTTGTTTTATCGGTGTATTTATTGCATTAGAGAAGTTTTAGCGTTTGTTATGTGCTTTTATCTGTTTCCAAATATCAATGATAATGTGTGCTTGTAGATCACTGAATTTTATAGAAAATCAGTATAAGATGCACCCTACCATCCCTGGCATCATCTTCCATATTATATGTTTAGAAGGAAATAATCCTCACTGAATTGTTAAGATTCCTAAGAGGTATGGTCAAAAAACAAAATCACAGTCACTGATATACCCTGGCCTGTTTTAAGGTACATGTAGTTCTTTGAAGTTTTCTGTATCACGATGTAATTGATTTTATCTACTATACATCAGTGTTGATAACTTAAGAAGAATTTGTAATGTGTAAATTTAGACACAAAATTAACAACAAAAAGTGATGCTAATATAAAGTTAGGGCTGCTGCAATTTGACATTTCATTGGATTTATCTTTCCTAATGAGCAAGGTTTAGGTTGATATTGTTTAATATTCACATTTTGACCCAATTCTGATAAGCCCGCAGGAAGAATTAAACTAAAAATCTTGTCATCACCAGTAACAGAATAAACTATGAAAGGGAAGAAACTCTTACAGTTTACTTAACCACTATGGCTTAATATGTGATTGAAACATTTTTTTAAAGCAAGTCTTATCATACTGAACAATCTCTCCCCATACTGCAGAGTAGAGCAGTTTCCCAATCTAATAGTGACATGTTATACTCTTCAGGTTTGAAGGTATAAAAAGCACATAATCAAGATCCTGTGAAATGCTTGTATTTTGTGATAAGAGGAATGCCTGTTAACTGTGTATATTTTATACTGTTAGAAATATGTAACCTAGAAATCCATACTTTGAGTGATGCTGATTGACGAAGAGGGCCTTTAGAGGGCTGGATTTCTTCTTTTATATAAAATATTATTTTGTAGTCGGGTGGGGTAAGTCTTATGAGGAGAGCAGATATATATAAACAGGAACAGAAAAGTTTCTTTTAAGGAAATCATTTAGTGTGACTCTTTTATCATATTAACCAGATGGGTGAGGCACTGTTGTGTTGGATAGACTGTCGGTACAAGTAGTTGCCTGTCACCTATAAATAACAAACCTGACGGACCAATAATAATGCTAACAAAGACTTTCAATAAAGTGCCAGGGAAGAGGAAGTCACAGGTTTGAGTAATTCCTGCAATTTAGGACCACAATCGTAAATTCAAAGTGAGAACTGGTGTGAATCAAGAAAGCAGCCATCTTTCATAGCTGAGATATGTAATAAAGGTTCAAGGTCACATTCAGTGTAAAGTTATCAGAATCAAATTCTTTTGTTGAAATCATGACTCAAAGGGGGATAACTCTTTGTGGAGAACAATTCACACATGTGCTGTTGACAAATATCGGGAATTTCTTGTGGTTTGGTCTATATCAAAAGAGATATATTATTAAAGCATGCATTGTTATTTTTAACTCTGCAGGAATTTCATCAACAATCTTGAACATTAATCACACCTTGGCATATATACCTAGCACAAAGGGAATGGTGTCCATTCCTTCTGAAGTGAGATGTTAAATGGGCCATGAAGAGAAAGAAAGTTGTTTTTCCTATACTTTTACATTGGAATGATTTATGATGCAATGTCAAGGTCCGTTTGATTAGTACATGTACAGTTTTAATCTTGAAATGTGGTGAATCGGCTCATTTTGATGCCAAGGAAAGGGATTGAGGGTTATTGTTGTGTCAAAGGTTGAATTGAAATGTGATTACCATAGTAATCCCCTATATATATTACACAATTAGCAGGAAAGATCTGTCAATCAACATCCACCTACTTGCCTTGCAAGTGTTTCCAGCAAAGATGTCTTTGTAATTTTTTACCCAGAGCAATTGCAACTCAGCATAATCAATCAATTCAAGAAATATATATAAGTGCATTAATATACAGTATAATGAACTCAATTGTGTCTTGTCTGGGATTGTGCACAGTTTGAGATCTTTATCTAAAAAAAAGAGGAAAAAGAAAAGGGCACAAATCTAATCAACAAGAAATTTTTCAAAAACATCTTAATATCTTATGTCATGACTAGGCCTTCAAAATTTCTCATTATTTTTCTAAAATGTTTTCATAAGTTGTCTGCCTACTGTCATACTATCTGTGTATTTGTCAATGGGCTGTGTTTTATCCTGGTTTAGGTTTTCACACTGTTCCCCATCTCACCTTTCAGTCAGGTCATTGTAAGATGAGCACATCATATTTTTCACACCTGTAAAATTTCATATGGAAAGCTTGTACCTTTCAAATGAATGGATAGGATTTTGTCATTAACTGAATAAAGCATAAGGTGTTTTATTGATAAATTTTAACCTATAGATTTTGCAAGTATGCGAAAATCTAGCAATTACAAATTTATTACTGTTCGTATCACAATATTTGCAACCTATGTAGAAGGAACACCAATAACCAAGAGTTTTATTTGCAGTTTAAAAAAGACTTGATAGAAATAAATAAGTTTATTATCAATTCTTGACAGTGTGCACAAGTCTACAGGTCGTAAAGTTAGTTGAATTAGTCATAAAATAGTTTGGTAGGCCAATAAACCAAGATATGTTTTTCATACTCTAATTTTCCTGCCCAAATTAACTGAGAATTTATGGAGATATGTTTTTCATACTCTAATTTCCCTGCCCAAATTAGCTGGAGATTAATTTAAAATTTGAGCTAGGAAGTTGGCCTCTCTCTTTAAAACAGTTAATTACAAGTTTCCATTTAAATGAAACAAAAATTTGATTAGATTAAGAATAAACCGAATAATGACTGCAAGGGAAGGAAGCTAGGCGTATTATATGTACGGCCTTGTTCAGCTGAGTGCGAATGTGCTAATATTACAGTCGGAACATTTTTTTTGCATGTTACAAGAACATTAAAGATACAGAATTCAAATGAATAGGACATGTTTCATTCTTGGCCTGTAATTTGTGTCTGTAACCACTGGTTAATACATAAATTGTCATTCATTACCCTCTAATCACCAGACGGGAATTCTTATTCAAACCTGACACTGATATTATTTAAACCATGAACATTAAAGAATATGTCAAATTTGAAAAATAAAAGTTACCTTTAAGTCTGAACTTGAATTCATCATTTGAAAACTATCTTAGTATTATTATACACTCAGGAAGTTTTATTTACATACATTATGTGAAAGACGAAAAAAACATAAAATTAATTATAATGTCTGTTAACCAGGAAAATATGCCGACACTTGGAGAGTGAACAATATTTTCTGAACAGTTTACATTAATAATTAAGAGAAATAAATGAGATAGTCCAGAAAAACATAAAATGTCCATTTATGTCTGAATATAAATATAGGTACAAAAATGCATATAGGGAACACTTTTCTGTTTGTTTGTGCTTAACCCAGAATTGGGAAATGTATGATTATTGCCTAGTAAAACATTTTGAAATAGAGCCTCAATAGCTCAGTGGTTAGGGCATTTGCCTCTGGAACAGGTTTTCCCAGGTTAGAATCCTAGCCCAAGCAGCAGGTGTGTCTTCGGGCAAAGACGCTGATGCCAAATGTGCCTCAGTCCACCTATCTATAAATGGGTAGCAGTGATGAAAAACTGGCCTCTCTTTTGCAATCGTAATGACCTCTGGAATGAGTGTTGAGAGCGATTCAATAAGCTATGGAGCTTCCTTCGTAATCAAACTAAAATAAATTTTTATGATAATCAACCATACATTTAAGATAGTTATTCTTCACATTCATCCTATGAAACACAAATGGCAAGACATGAAAATTTTGAAAAGTCATTTAAGATATGAAAGGTTCATATATTAAAATTTACTTTCTGTATATATTGTCAGAGTATGAGAAAACATAACTGACAGTTCTAAGGTAGGTTTTCCCTGCTTGTGTTTTCTAGCATCCTGTCCCAATATTATCTCCATCCGTGTTACAAGATCAAAAATGTCACTAAGTTTTTAACAAAACATACATTTTATTTTTTCAGTTCCAAGGCAGGATCCAGCAGTGATAATGCCATCTACAAAGATGCAAGCTTTGCTTGGTGACAATGTCGTGCTAGAATGCTCCGCCGTTGGAAACCCTCAGCCACGCATTTCCTGGGAGAAATACGGAGGCTCCCTCTCTGAGGGTAGATACAGGCTCCAGCAAGGTAATTACCTGCAATATTCATCTCTAAAAACATTGGCTTAAAAATGATATTGATTTATAATTATTGTTTGAAGCAGATTTTTCAATTGTAGTTAATGGTTTGTAAAGCAAGGAATTTATATATCATTTTGCAGTTTTGGGGTCAACCCTCAATATCATGTATTTCTACAGTACACAATAGTTTGAAAATGGTATTACTTGCATGCTATGTTTACACTGCTATTATGTTACAGGAATCCTATATTTGGACAAGGTGACACTGGAAGATGAAGGGACATATTTATGTAAGGCTAACAATGGAATAAATTCTCTGATGTTGGACGGTCTGAAGGCGATGGTACTGGAGGTATCAGGTATGTACAAATATACATTGCCGTCTTCCTATTGCTTCAGGCAGAATATGTAAACTCTTGAGGAACTGATTTGTAAAACAGTATCCAGGGTAAAATTAGAATGATTTATAGACTATGTGTTATAAAAGTTATACTCCAATTAGTGTGTTACTGATATATTTACTTCTTATTTGAACATCAAGAAACGTCATGTGTTAAAATGACTTGGTATTTTTGGGATACCTATTATATTCTCTGCATGATTTTGATGCAATAGCTGAAATGGACAGTTAGCATGACGTGTAAAAGCAAGCCGGAATTATCTTTTGAAATCCAGAAGTAATATCTTTGCTACTGTCACCTAAAGAAACATATTTGAACAGACTATTGTGTATTTGATATTATATTAATGGTGATTAATTTGTGCGAAAACGTTTACTTTCAGAGCGACCAATAATTCAGAGTGTGAACCCTGTGATAAACGTGAGCCTTGGTGGTCTCATTGAATTGATGTGTATTATACGAGGCAAACCAAGGCCCCTGATAACCTGGTACCATGATGGAAACCTTCTCAAAGCATTTACTGGAGGTAAAATTACTCTCACCTTGCAATATAAACTGCAGTTCAATGTAATTTCTTGTGGCATTATTTCAGATTAGCAATATAATTGCGGTGATATGGTGCAACTGCATTAAAAACTCATCACTGTATAAATGGGTTTTTCAACTAAAATGCACGGTAGATAAATTATTTAAATTAAATTTAAGAAAAAAAATTATTTACAGGTGCTGCATGTACCAGGTTGGACTTCTGACTGAATATCAGCCAGTCTGTGCCAAAGCCACCCATGGATTTTGCAGCCAATTAATCTGGTCCTTTGTGACATTTCATGGAAATGAGAAATATATTTTTCAATGTTTTTCAGAATCTCGCCTGTTTATACGTAACGCTGAAGCCGCTCACCAAGGCTTGTACCAATGTTTCGCTGAGAACAGCGTTGGAATCAGTCACTCGTCAATGATTGTTAATGTGGATGTGACGAAAAGGGACTCAGGTCAGTTCAGAAACTATGACAATTGTATTAGAAATGTTGAAATTCTTTTTAAAAGAAACACTAAGTATATATGAAAGTATTTTATGCACCCTGGAAATTTTATAATAGAAATCAATTGTAACGAAATAAAGTAGTGATAAAAATGTTTATGGCAAAGTGTAAGCCTCTTTAGACTTAATTCCAAATGTAGTCATTTTGTAGTAACAGTATACTTACAAAGTAATATAATAAGGTTATTAATTATCAATTAATTTTGCAGGTTCTTTGACATTATCTGATCAGAATGTAACCAAGGTACCAGCTAGTGATGAACTGACCGATAACAATGAAACTTCCGCTGGTCGGGAGTACAAACGTCGCAGAGATTCCAAACGGAAGTCAAAACGGAGAAAAAATAAAAAGCATAAACAGCGGCATAGAAATAAAGCAAGAAATCTAGAGCCAGGTAAATTCTTTGCCACTACTTTAAAATGAAGTTTTAACAGTACTTGGAACTTTTGAACTGAATCTACTTGCAATCGTAAGTACTGATATATAGATGTTTCTTTACTATAAAGTTTTAGTGTTAAAATCTGTCTAACAAGTATGACCTATTTTCTTATATTTTTTCAGTAAAACTTATTCCACCAAGTAAGCCTGAGGTTACGCAGTTATCGGATACGTCTGTGATGTTGAACTGGACTGTACCAGAGAACGATGGACTACCCATCACATTTTTCAAAGTTCAGTACAAAAAGGTCGCTCCGAAAAAAGGGAGTTGGGTTACTGATGATATTAAGATTGACAGTCAAGTCCGAACATTTGAAGTCAGAGGCCTGAAACCAAGTACGTTATTTGTTGTGCAAAGTATTCGCCACTGTGCATTGTCATCTGGTTGTCAAATAGTGTGAGCTGGTCTGTAAAAGTGTCTTAGATGTACATGTTTAACTAAGGGAATTATTTTTAGTAGACATACTATAACTAAATCCTGTTGGGTAATCATCGGAACACATTTTTCCTCTGTTTTCATAGCTGCAACATACACATTGTTTTTTTATGCCCCTAAAGGGAGGCATATATAAATCGCACAGTCTGTCTGTCCTTGCATCAGACCTTACATTTTTTTGTAACTTTGTCATGCATTGAATGATTTTAGAATTACATGGCACAACTGTTGAGCACATGCAGAGGACACAGACTGTGAGACACCTCTTTTGGGGGCATTTATCACTTATGAGGGACAGCTCTTGTTTTTAGATCATTTGTTTAACGGTCCCAGGTCAGTTTACTGAGAACATAATTTTCAAGTGGTGCAATACTTATTCAGACTTCCGCACAGAAATAACATGACTGCATAGCAACTATGACTTTACACGTTTGTTTTTCCATATGCAGGATCCACATACAAATTCCGTATAGCAGCTGTATATACAAATGACGATAATGAAATGGGGGAGAACTCGGATAAGTTTGAGATGAAAGTTGATCCAGTACCGGAAGCTAAGCCCCCTACCAAAGCCCCTGGTATTGTACAAGTGATTCCAATAGACTACAAAGACAATCATGGTCTAAATGTACACTGGCAGGTAAGTCAAAGTCCGTCTGTATACACAACCAACATCAGGAGGAAAAAAGACAACCATTTCTGATTGTAACTTTGTTAAGCAGAGTATATATAATTATTATGTCTCACGTTTGATTATCCTGTCAGTAAGAAAGCTGATAAAAAAGACTGCAGGTTATGATTATAAACTTGAAGATTTTTAGTACTTAGTACACATGTACTGGCTTTCTTGTATTAATTTGTCGTATGTCTGTTTTCAGCACAATGTTGTGACCTTGACTCCAATAGAAGGTTTCTACATTTACTTCAAGCCATTTCATGCAGAGAAAGACCCATTCCAGAATGTGACATTGCTTGAGCCCAGCGTGCGCTCCCATCTTCTTACTAACCTGTATCCTGGCACAGAATACCTGATAAGAATGCAATCCTTTAATGGTGTTGGAGATAGCCCCTACAGTAATGAGGTTGTTGAAAGAACTAAAGGTAAAACACTGTACACTTCTTAATCCTTTGTTCTTAAAGACATGTGAAACCAGACCTAGTTTCTGGTCATGTTAGGAACGATGCAGTCAGCACATCTTAACTTCCAATAGCAATTGAATCTTGTCTTCTACATAATGCTTGTTTTATCAGTAAATCTGTATTTAAAGGGTAATAAATTTCATTGAAAAAAATCTCCTTAAGTTGAAATAGCAATTTGTACATTGAATGAAGTGTTTGAGTGGGAAATAGATCTAATCACAGTCTGAATACTCCTGAAATAACTCAAGATCTTTTGTTTGATCTTAGCAAAGTGCAGAAATACCAGAAGCCTGAAACTAGTACTGTCATTTAGCTAAGCTCTTATTTGATGCATTTATTAAGAATTTTCTACTCTATTCTATAAATACCTTCCCGGGTTGCTCAGGAAATGAATTGATAGGGTATATATTTGTAAGAAATTGTTCACATTCCAACATTTGTCAGTTGATCTGTGGTTAATATTCTGGAAATAACCTTAAGATCAACTTGATTTGTATTCAATCAGGTACCGGTGGACCGTATGATAACCCTCAGTTCCCACATATTAAGATAGATGAAACAATGAAGAATCCATCACCAGCGCCACCTACTGAAAATCCGGAGGTGAAGGACGACGAGACAAATCGTACGTCTCGTACTGGGAAGCAGTCGAGCGGCGAAATGTTGTACATGATACTGGGAATTATCCTCGGCGTCATGATGTTACTGTTGATTGTATTTATGTTCATGTGTTGGTGGAAACAGCGACAGCAAAGAAGAATGATGGGTAAATATTGTCATTGAATTTGCAAACTTTGTTTTGTACAGCTACTTACTAAGTTGCAGGTTTCTACTTTGAAGAATGAAGAAATTTAGTCTTTAGTCTTCATTTTTGATCATCAAAGGGAGATGTCTATAATGTCTTTGCTCTTTCCATTTCTTTGTCTTTACATTAAGATCATAGATCAAGAAAATAAGAAGGAAAAAACTTTTATATACAATGTATGTATTTTTCATTATAGATGTTAAAATGTGTAAACATCTCCCCTGGTGTACCTTTGGTCTAATGGTTTAGGCATCCCCCTTGGGAGTGGGTAGTGATATGGCCAGTTAGTGAGCATAATAACAGTCACTATATGCCTACCTGCCTGGTCTTAAAGGATAGGATTTGGAAGGTAAATGTGCTATAAAAAGGTGTGTCTCATAAGTTAGAAAAGAGATGACACATTAATAAACAAACACTTTACATTTTATAGAAAGTATATGGTAACATAAGCAGATAGAAATAAGGTATGTTTTTTATTTTTCCAGATGCAATGAACGATGCAGTTCGCAACAAGTTCCAGGATCCATCACAGAGAATATATGCGGATAGTTTAAGAAAGAAAATGTTAAATGGGGGTCTGGCAATGAACGGCATTAACGGGACAATTGCAAATGGCCATATACCTCGTAACTATCATAATATGAACATTAATGTGAATCCATTATCGGAGTTAGATAATATGAACTCTACGGATGGATCTACTCATTACTCTGTAAGTTCAAGCTTCTTTTTTCTCAAGTTTTAGTAATGCTTTCTTTGTTTCTTCTTCTTTGTTTCTCTGTAAAAAAAATATATAGGCTATCAATTGTTATTTCATTTCCACAGTTTAAAGAATCCTCTTTATAAGTTGGGAATCATGTTTCTTATGTTAATAAATACAGATACTTCCGTACTCTTTAAGTACAGCAGATAACTTTTTTTTACATGGCGATTTGTAATTACTTATTTGTTTTCATTTTATTTTCAGTCCTCAAGTTTTCATCCAAATGGGACACTCCCCTCCCATCATCGGACAAGTGACAATAATTGCAATAATATTAACCAATCAAAAAGTTTGCAGAATTCTCTGCAGCAATTAAATCACCATACTAGCCCCAGTTCAGGGGAAGGAGAGACATTGGGCAGTGGGGAATCTATGGCAACTCCTCCGTCGCCAGTGTGTAAAAATGTGCCAATTGGTCATAATAGTGATGCGCTTGATAGACGCTCTTTATCAAATAGGTCATGTGACCATGGGTCATGTGATCCATGTGACAGTTCTTTATCTTATGATGATACGGGTGGTGTACATAGTAGTGGTCGTCATCGGAAACGGCGGCGACGAACACAGTCTAGAGAACAAACAACTAAAGATCAAGCAACAAACACAGATTTAAGCAGTAATGGTAAGTTGTTGGAATGACTAGATACAGAACAGTCTTTATCTTTCAAAATACAGATTTGTACATCTCATGCATTCAAGATTAAATTTAATTCAAAAAATGTGACCACACTGCTTTGTACATATAACAATTGAGTCATGCTAAACAGCTGCATAATGTGTTTGATTTATATGAAATGATTATGTTTCTTCTTAACAAGTTTTTTTGTTTGTTTCAGACGGCACGATGGAATTGTCAGAGAGTAACAAGGCAATATCATTGTCCCAAGAATCTGGTCGGCTTGCTGATAATACTCGGACTGTTAACAAAAACACTGAGAATGATGGATTAGTTCCTTGTTCTAACGCCGTATGACCTTGGCTGTATGGACGTTTTATCTACGCAATCTGCAATATTTTATTTCATCTGAGATTCTAACGAGAATTTTTACTTAATTTTTTTTTCAAGAATGGCAGACTTCTTGATGGATTTATGCAATGGTGTAGTGCATTGAGTTTGCAAATCCCTCAGGAATTTTTCTTTCTTTTAAAGTTAAGAAACTTGAAATGCATTTTGTGCATCAAGAAATACTTTTATAGCAGAGAATGGACTGCTGCATTCTGATTGGTGCTTACCTATGTGATAATGTTTGATACCAAATAATGCATTTAATATTGACACAAAGCTTCGGGAAAGAGGAAACATCTCCTTCTGACACTTAGCAGATATACTTATCAAGTGGCGCTGCATCAAGGTCGCAAACGTTATTTATGATTGGTCAGGAAGCCATAGTAAGGTGTACTTACTGGACGACTGGAATCCTTCGATTGGTTTTCATTACTGTGGTGTACATTTTAAATAATAAAGCATAATGAATTCCATTTCATCAACTAGTGGTAAAACATCGTTTAGAATTTGTTCAAGGAAGTTGACAATTTTGAAAAGCTTTAGATAGCTTTAAATATGTCGACTTTATCTTGACAAAAATAATGAATTTAGATCTATGAGATGTATTTTCATATTTAAAAAATAAAATGTAAATTTAAATTTAGATTCAAAATTTATCTTTTATATGATGTCATTTTGCTGAGTCAGGCATGAATCTAGGAAGATGATGTTTTGACATTCAGTTGTAGGCTTTGATGTTTCACTACTGGTTGATGGTATGTAAGTTATATATGTAGTATTTATGAACTATATACCAAAGAAGGCATTTTAGTGAAATAATAAATCAAATTGCATTTTTTTTCTCTCATAAATTTAACCACGTGCTTTTGTCTTAATCTACATCTACCTTTATTATGTTGACAGAGTTTGGTGCCCGATATTCTTTGAAATAAGATTTTTTGTTAGGATTCATAACAAGTGTTAACTGATGTAATTAGTGTATCAAAATAATCTGTCTGTCCACAAAGATCAAAGACATTCAGGAGAATAAATTCATCATGAAATTGTTTTAATAAAATGCATGTAATTGTTCTTTTCATAAGCCTCAACTTGGGCAATAAACGTCAGTGATAAAACTGAACTTCGATGATAAACATTTCTGTTATCATGATTTCTGTGAGAATTATACGTAAAATATTAAAATATTATGTTGAAACAAATTTTATGATAATAAAAAGATAGTTTTTAGTGAAACGGCAGCTTTTACAGAATCTCACCTTTGTTAGATGGTGAAGTTGTTTTACTGTAGTAAGGTATAATTCGCAAATACATGTTCGACAACTGTGTTCAGTTTGAGAAACGTGTACAGTAACAAATTGTCACCTGAACTAAATGCCAAGTAAAAATGTAAGAAAACAAGCAAGTTTTGCATTGAAACAGCTAATGGAAATGTGACTAGAATAAATAGTTTTGCGAATGTTACCTTTGATACAGTATTAGGTGTATGTGCACCACGTATATTTTGAAATCCTTCTATCTAACTGTATGTTTTCTGAAGGAAAAGACATTCTGACTTCAACTGTAGACAACATTTATAATATAGCAGTCTTACAAGGACTTTTTCAATAGTTTGCATGTCTTGAAATTTACAGTAACATTAATTTGTACTTTTTACTTCATATGAATCTTCATGATATACTCGAGATGTGAAATACAAAATGTATTGACATAAGACCAAGTGTTTAAGGCATGCAGTGTCTTGTTCCTTGATTTAAAAAACAGTGTCCTAACCTAAAATATATGGGCTACCATAGACCAGAAGTTTACAATTAGTTAACCTATGGTTCAAATTGTGTGTATATATATATGAATACTGAACACCGTACAGACAGAGGGTTAACCTGCAAAAACAGTTCCATTAAGTTAAGAAATGTTTATTTCAGATTTGTCAGAATGCAGTGTGTGTTTTTCTTGAGATGAACATAGATTTCCATGCCTCTGTTTTACAAAGACAGCGGCATTATTGCGATGTATCTTGTATTCGTGTATTAGATATTTTGTGTTAAATTACTGGAATGACTTTTAGACCAAGTTAATTTTTTAAAGTTCCAGCCTGTAGAAAATTTTGATTATTGCCATTCGTTGCTTGATCTCTACCAATCACAAAGCTGTCAAAGTTAAGCAGTTTTTATTGGAATACAATTTGTCTTCAACTTTTAAAAGATACAACTAGTTTTGTGAACATCTTGGAGACTATGGCTGGTGGTGGGCAGCCTGTATGCTCAGCCAGTGAGGCAGTCTATCTTTAATACAAGCAAGTTTAATGATTTATGCGCGTAAATGTGTAACTTGGTGTGAAGGTCAAGTCAGTAGATTTAGCGATTAAAGGGTAAAGTTGTGAAATACAACCTGGGTATTCATGTAAAAGTTGATTATGATAATGTGCTATAACGAGAAATGAACTTTGAGTTACTGTTAATCATTAAATTATATATTGTTGTATTCATACATTGTTTTTTTGTTCGGAGTTCCATAATATTGACAAAGGTGATGACTGTCTGGAAATCGTAACCTCGGGTGTAAAAGTGCAGTACTCATAGTAGACATCTTAGAGTATAGTGGAATTTGACCTTGAACTTCAGTCATATGACCTTGAGAAGGAATTACCTGATGAAATCAACATCAACAAATGCTTGTATTTAGAGATGTCTACTGTGAATGCTACACTTCATATTAATATAACAAATTTTCATACACCTCTATTTGTAAATCTATTTCAGCTAATCTTTGGAAGAAAAAGTGATATATTTCTATTTCTATTTGAAAAACATACATTTTATCATTTTGAAGTAATTTGTCATTAACTAGAAAGAATCGTCAAAATTTTAAACAGAATTGTTTGTATCTTAAATAAAATTGCATCTCAGCTTTTGACATCAAAAGTCATGGATTTACATTTAGTATCATACCTTTGTTGAAAAGTATGGTTTAATGAACAGCTGGGCTTTGAAATTCTGGAGGGCATTTTGATCTCATTTAAGTTTGTAAATATATTACATGTATAAAGATACTTTAGAAGTATCCGAAGAGATAAGCAGACTGTCTTCCACTTCAGTTTATCTGACCATTCCAGAGAAATTTTTTCTGGCAATGTATAATATAAAGTATTATTCCATCTGGAGTAAAGAATCATTGTTTGAAAAGCAAAAGAATTTTATAACAAGGTATGTTAAGACAAAAAAATGCCTTCTGAATTTAAAAGCTTACAGTGTATATTGTGTAAACCTGATATTCAGTATTATATGTTCATGCAATTGTTTGGTTGCCATGGAAACAATTTTAGTATACTTCAGCATATGGAAACTGAAATATTTTGAAGAGAAGTAAAACTTAAATGTGATGAACTTGTTGCTTTACACAGTCGCAGTTTATAAGAACATCACTTTTAGCACACAAGTCAAAACTGATCGGTGCTTTTGAAAGTAAGTAGGCTTTGTAAAAATGAACCATTCATACAAGTAAGGTACATATTTGGAATCTTCACAGCTAGTGCTTGGAATGTGCACAGCCTTTGGTGCATTTTCAAATGAATTTTTTTTTCTTAGACTTCTTTGTTTAAAAGCAACTGCTATTACTTTTTGTGTATCCCACTTCAATATGATCTCAAGTTAATTGGGAAAAATCAACAGAGCCAAAAACAAAAAGATAAATTTGTTACCATAGCAACAAAACATTTATATCATCACACCACACATTTATTGTGTGTATTTGCAAGTGTGATCATTCAGTTTCAAAGGTAAAAGATGCTTGATCGTGCATGTATTTTCCTGTAAACACAAGTCAAATATTGTCTTTACAAAATGGCAAACAATTATACGTTGATCTGAAATTTGTAGTTTACTTCACCCATGAAATTTAATGTCAAACAAACACTAGTGTTTTCAAAGGATTTGGATAGAAATTGACATGTTTATTTCTGAAGAAATTCTTCACATGTAATATAGTGATTGAAATATGTTAATTTTATGAATATTTCACAGAATTTTCCAGAAAATCTTGATCAAAATTGAATGCGACTGTATTTCTGAAATGTGTATTAGAAAATACATGTAGGATCAGCAAGTGAATATATGTGATCATTGCATCATTTTATGTTAACATATGTATGATCACACATGACTATATGTATATGATTCAAATGAAAAATGTGATATTTTAGATTTTTAGCGAGTGTGTGTTTGAATGCTGGGATAGGTCCGTCATATAGAACCAGCCGAGTATTGAAGGCAGACTTTTCCTTGGTTCATTTTTTAAACATAAAAACATGGCATTTTAATCAATATTATTTGATTATTGATTTGTTTTCTGTGAAATACACACCAACCCATTGTAAGCATTAGATCTTGGAGGCTATGTGAGTAACTTTTATATCTCTCGCACCTGCTTTTGACAGCATACTGCAAGCAGTTAAAGGTAATCTGTAAGTTTTTAGGTCTTTATTCTCTTAAAATGTTAGGAAGTTGTAAAGTTAATGTAGTTTCATTATATTTGCTTGAATGGAAAATACCACAACAATGAATGCTTTGTCAAACAATGACCGTAATAAAAGTGCAATACGCAGACTTTCAAGGAGGAAATGGTATTAATAAATTGCAACATTTAATGATTTTGAACTTTTTTGTGTCTGTGACTGGTTCAATGTTTTTTAATTGAAAATAGAACAGTAATAAATATAGCAATACTCCCGCTGTGAAACTCAGTAACAGAATGATTGATGACAAGGTAATTCCTGTCTTTCATTTACTGGTACTCATTTGCATTTACATGTTGCATTAAAAAATCATGCACTGGCCAGTACTTCATTATACTATTTTTTGCCTTTCATCATTTGCCTGAAAAAGATTATAAAAGTTATGATTGAAAAAAAGAATCTCAACAAAGTTTTTGTGTCAGGTGTTTTCTGACATTTATTTTTAATTTACTAAATATGTATAAAAACATGTACCATTTTGATATTTTACAGTTGCAGATATTAACATTCTAGAAAAATGGGAAAAGTACTACCTTTTTAAATGCTCATGATTTGCACAAATAAGCTATAAAAAAATCTTACTATTCTGATAATGACTAGAACTGTGAAAGGTGAAACTGTAAGACTTGGCCATGAATGAACTGACTGTGCAAGATGGACTGCGAGAGACGTGACTGTGCGAGATAGAAAAAGAAGTGACTGAAAGCATAAATCTGTGTAGTAAAACTGTTGTACATCATCACACAATCTAAATTGTATATAAAGTAATTTATAACAAATGATGAAAAAATAAAACATGACCAAAAACATTATAAAATCGTGTTTTCTTGTTCATTTTCAAGATATTTATAGATTAAAGTCAACAGTTGAGCAGCGACACATGTCCATCTGGTAAACTAAAAGTTACTGTATACAGTATGCTATCATTTTAGTTTTTCTGCACTTTAATGCCTTTGTCGTCTGCGGACTGTTGTTGTGTGAACATCCACACATAAAAAGGCATGATCTCGAACCAATGACGCTCGATCTAGGAGATGTTATAGTGACTCTTACCACTCGACCACAGAACATTGGGCTGTGCTCCCATCCAGTGTAACAGAAAACAGCGGAGACTGGCTAAAGTACTTGGAGAAATAGAAATTATGCTGGTGTGATAAAGGAGAAGAGTTACTGCCCTTTATTTTGCAAAACATCGCAAAGTGTTCCTATTGTATTAAACTAAGAAATTTGAGCAATAGTTCATGGAGTTATTGCCTTTGAAGATTGTTTACAGCAATATCAAAGGATTATTAAGTTATTAGACTGCACTTTTAAAGCTTACAAATGAAATTGACTGAAACTTTATTTATATGGTAGTAATTTTTAGCTCTACTGGACAAAATCTAGCAGAACTTATGCCATGGTGGTTTGTCCGTCCGCGCTCAAAAACTGGATTTAGTGGCTATGGCAATAATAGGTAACAGTAAATTCTCTGTGATAGCATTCATTCTGTTTTCGATTACATTTCTTTGATAACACTACAGGACACAAGTTTCATCCGACTTGCTCAGAATGCTTCCTGCAACATTTAGATGATCCCCATTGATTTCGGGTCTAATGTCAGTGACCTCCGTTATATTTTCCCAGTCACAATTTCGATATAAACTTTAATCAAACTTGCTCAGAAGATTGCCTGCATTCTGTAGATGATCACTCTTTTTTTTGTCGGGTCATAGGTCAAGGTCACAGTGACCCGTACTTTGAAAAAAAAAAATCTGCGCAATATCTGATCTATTTTTGTTTTTGGGGTCAGTGAGTCAAAGGTCACAGTGACCCAAACTTTGAAAATCTTTTCCACTCAATATCTTTAGATGTACATCACCCACAGTCTTCAAATTTTGTAAGAAGATTGGTGTTACTGAGTAGACGATCCCTACAATTTTGGGGGATCAGTGGGTCAAATGTCAAGGCTACAATGACCTCTGTTATCTTTTCCTTGATTACACAGGTCACTCTACAGGTCACAATTTTCATTTGACTTTCATGAAACTTACTCGGGTTGCATGAAACTTGTAGATGATACCTATTGTTTTTGGGGTCAGTGGGTCAAAGGCCAGTGACGCAATCTTTGAAAATCATTGACAGCTCAATATTTTGAGATCTAATTATTAACATCAGTCTTGAAACTTCATAGGATGATTGGTCTTACTGAGTAGATGATCCCTACTGTTTTAAGGTTCAATGGGTCAAGGTCATAGTGACCTCTGATTGCAAAAAATGGTCACAAAACTTGATCAAGACAGTCCTGTCAGCCCAGTAGAGCGATACTGGCCCTTTTGGGCCTCGTTTTAATTCACTGCAAAACCAGCTCTTACTTCTATTCATTGCTCTCTCAGGACTCACTCCAGACGGAATCCATCTCGATAAGAAAGAGGCATTGTGGAATTATCTATTACTTGTGCCAGATGGTAAGTTTTCTGCCATGAGATTATGATACACAACTACACAGTTTGCAAACTCACATTAAACTACACGTGTTTTGTCTAAATCAATTTTAAGCTAAATGCATGTATTTGGCTTTAGATTAATTTAGGCACAATGCATATTCAACAGAGCTGCAAATGAACTTCGGCATTAATGTGAGCTAAAAAAAACTGTATATGGCTTCTGTCCAATGAAATAGCCTGTAACATTCCTCGACAGTTACATACCATAACTCTAAAAGATTTCATCGGTCAAACATAAACAGTACAAATAATTAAAGGTACATACTGTATGTTTATGACTGAATCATTAATATCTATGGCAACAAGATTTTCACAACCCATTGTCTGTGAAGTAGTTCTAGCAGAAGGTGAACCAGGGATCTTCTATGATGGGGTTAGCTAAACTAGCACACTGTGATAGTAAAGGATTGTGGGTGATTCTGTACACCATCTGGATACCGGCTGGTATCTAAACAGCTTTTAACGTAAGAGATTTGTGTCAGCTTGGATTGCTGAAACTGTCTTGCCAGTTTACCCCCCCCCCCCCCGAGTATCAAGAAAAACATTAAAGCATGGTACATGTACTTTAGAAAATAGTTTATTTACATGTAAATGTACAAAGTAGAAAAAAAATGAACATTTAATTGATAACGGATTAAAAGATCACGACTAAGTGTTAGTGTTACAGTATGGTTATGGTGGTTATAAGTCCTGGAGGCCTCCTTCTCAACACAAACATTACACATTTCAATATTTCTCTGTAAACATGTTCACTTCTATTACACAACACAAAAATCTAAATTAATTCTAAATTAGTAAAGATACTTGTTTTATTACGAAGAGGTTAAATATTAGAAGACAAGAACTGCATCAAACTAATTTATAATTTTCTTGTAAATCTATCACCTAGATGTTATAGACTTTAAACCAGGTTTATCTGAAATGCTATTAATGTTACAGGGACAGAGGAACAATGCCTATTCAATAGTTTCCTGTTAAAACAAGGTGCCATATAAGACAGGTCTTACACTAACGTTACTTATCTTCACTGAAAAATTGAAAATATCTCAATATTAACCCAACGAAAAATAGTGTTCAGAAAACCTAGGGTATAAGATACACAGTGTACATACTCAAGCGAGGTATTTAGTTGTAGCCAATAATAGATGTTTATATCATTTAATCTGTGAATTTCTAATGTTTAGAGTTTTCTAAGAATTGAAATAAATTATTTTTACTGAAAACTTGGGTGACATTTCAATGAATTCTACACTGTGCAATGTAACACTCGCCCTTAAACACATAATATCAGTATCATGCTAAAACACTTGTATACAGAAAACGATATTGTCATTTATTTGCAAAACTGTGTACTACTTCATAGTTCCCACACCTACAATATTTACCTCCCTTGTTCTGAATCGTCAAGACATCTTGGTAGGCAAAACAGACATTACCTGTATTCTCAAATATGTAATAATTAAGAAAATATGTTGAGAAAATTGTGTGACAATCACATTTTCTTGAACCTGCTGAGCCATCTGCCCATATTGGCATCATGGAGTAATTATGTTTATAAATCTTATTATTTTATAATCATTTGGTAGATTTTTCTCTATAAGCTTAATTCAAAGTTGCCTACCAATGGCTGACAATTCAGAAGAAAGAAGGTAAGTATTGTACATGTGGGAACTATGTATACCGCTGGCAGTTTTTATCCAAATTCTGGACCCATTAAACTGTATTCTTTAAAAGTCAAAAAATAAACTGAGTCGCACACTTCTTCATTACTAAACAAAAGCATTTCAAAGTCTCCAGTGCAGTGCGAAAAAAGTCAATTAATTAATTAGCACTAATTGGACAGACGGTTTCACGACTGTTTGCCGTCTGTCTGTTTACAGTCGGATTTCTCTCTGAATGTTTTCTGCAACACGTACGCATCAGCAGGTTCGATTCTTTTATAATAATTTTTCTTCTCCTCGACGATCTCAAACCCGTGTCTCTCGTAAAATTTGATTGCACCTTCATTATTCACCTGGACATGTCTGAAACATAAATCATTGACTGTCATGTATATTTCTGTTGTTTGTAAGAGGAGTTGCACATTACAAGTTTACTCTTTTTACAAGCAGCCATGCTATAACCAGCTTGATACATTAAAATTTTGAAAAAGTCGATTAGAAATTAGATCCAATGAGAAAAACTGATCACTCTGTATCTGTATATATACAGCACAGTTCCACTGCTGGGTGTGTCTCTGGTGGTTACCATAGTAACAAGAGCCGACTAGACACTCTCCACTGTATCAGTTCATACAATGCTTCAACAAATTAATCTTCTGTGCAGTAAATATACTTACAGAAATACATTGTCGTAGTTGCCATCCTTTTCACAAATACTGAGTACATGTTCTAACATCACAGTTCCTGCAATAAACAATATCTATTCAGCTTCTACAGTCAAGGGGAGGTAACACTGACAGGTACTGAATAAACAGATATATGATATCTCCCCCAATAATGACATCTGATCAAATAACAGTGGCAGTAATATCAGTATCCTGCCCCTGTAGCTCCCTTATTGTTCAAGGGGCAATTTTGAATTATATTGTTGAACTGTTTAAGGGCATAATTATACAGGCTTGGGCTCAATTCAAGTTTCTGAAGCTCCAGTATGAACTTGGGTTTGAAGATGGCGTATGTCACAGGACTCCAGTTGGGTTTGAGGTGTACCCATAGGCAGTTGTCTACATGTATGTATGCCTACATGAATGTAGCTGGCACTACATTTTATACAGAGTTATGCATGCTCATTCTTAAACACATTGAGCGTTTCACTGATATCATTTGAATTTAGCGTCATGTGCTTGGAAGTTTGTACTAAAAATGTATAAGTATATCAGATATTATACTTTTTTAGACTTTCTCAAAATGTCAATTTGACCATTTGAATCATGTGACATTCCAGTTTGTGACCTCATAAAACTTTGTGCACTTATTGTGTATCTCAGTCAACTTTCCAATTTTTTCACAAGTTTGTTAAACAATAACCATTTTCTCCTGGATTTCTCCACTTCTAATTTTGAATAAAATAAACATCATATAAAAATATAGTTGAAAATAAGCAAGAGAAATCAGCCTATGATTAAATAATCTATCTCTCTCTGCATTCACAGTCAACATCATCACCGCAGTCACAGAGAAGAAAGAAACTGTCTTTTTGAGCTCCTTCCTGCCATACAACTGTACAGTCAGGCCACACATTTTTTCATGACTGATCATACAGGGGACACATCTGAAGGAAATGCTTTGCTGTTTGGTCTTAAAGACAACATTATCATTAATAATTAAGAGAGGGCCATGATGGCTATATATCGCTCACCTGAGTACCAGTGCACCTGTAGGTAGAGAAGACGGTGGTTGCTTGGTAACTTATTGGTTGCTATAGGAACTCATTGGAAGCTAAGATTCTCCTGTAACTCTATATAAAGACAAGTGACCCCCCTCCACCGCAGGTCTGGTCAATTTTGACCCCAGGGGCATGATTTGAACAAACTTAATAGAGGACCACAAAACAATGTTACACAACCAATATCTAATCTCTAGGGCTTGTTGTTTTGAAGAAGAAGATTTTTAAAGTTTTTCCTATACCAAGTGAACCCCCGGGAAGGGTCAATTTTGACCCTGGGGATATGATTTGAACAAGTCCACTAGACACTGTTACACACTAAATATCTAGGCTCTAGATCTTGTGGCTTTGGAGAAGAAGATTTGTAAAGGCTTTCCTATATATGTCTATGTTAAACAAGTGACCCCCTTGGCGCGGCCAATATTTCCCCCAGGCGCATAATTTGAAAAAACTTGGTAGAGGTCCACTAGAAAATGCTATATACTAAATATCTTAGCTCTAGGCCTTGTGGTTCTGGAGAAGAAGATTCTTAAAGTTTTTCATATAGAAACCTATGTAAAATCAAATGACCCTCGGGCAAGTCAATTTTAACCTAACTTCCTTAGCCATAATGTATGTTGACTTTGAATCTCAGACACAGCTTAGGTTTGGCTTAAATCTACAACCTGCAGGTTAAATGGCAGACACTTCACTCTCCACATCATCACTCCTCGTAAGCATTTATTTCAGAAAATGCCTTTCAATGTAACAACATTTCTTCTCCAAGATCACTTACCAGTACTGGCCAAAGAAAAACAAGTTGAGACTTACCTATACCTAGCCTGCGATAAGGAGCAAGGGCGCCTAGAGTCATGATGTAAAGACGACGTTGATTCTCTGAGCTATCTACTCTACAACACACTGCTCCAACCACAATGTCATTATAGTAAGCTGAAATGTTCATAAATACATTGTTAACAAGTGTATATGACATTATCATGTTCTTTTTATTTCGTGTTCATCATTTTTTCTGATTGTGACTAGAGATCATAAATACATGTATATGAAATTTTCACCATTTCTACCACAGGTATAGCGAAGATGTATGACATGGTTATTCCTTTTCGCTTCTCACCTACAGTTACACCTACATTTAGATTTATTTTACTTAAAAGATAAACACATGTGAAAACCTCACATAAAGAGCTTCTTTTCTGAAAAAAAAAAAATCAATAGCACCAAAGCATAGAATTTTGACATAACAGTAAGGTACCTAAGTTCATTGCACTGTTTTCTTTGTTGTTTTCTTTTGAAAAAAAGAGAAGGACATGTTCAATGCAAAAGGTAAATGAGTATACATCTGCAGCTAGCCTGCTGCAACGTCAAGCTTTGACCCATTTGCATCAATCATAATTTCATGTACAAAATACAAATATAACAATATTTAAGTCAAAATGATACACTGACCAGAAGATTCCTTTAATAGACAGACCATGCATAGGTTTACATCTTATACAAATACTGACTTAATATCTCTTAAATTATTTCATATGTATACTTTACCTAGTTTAGCAAGTTCTCCGACTTCAAGAACATCTTTATAGAACTTGTCATTGTAGGTAACAGGAAAGACAACTTGATTTAATCTCTTCAATTGTTTAATATTATGTGGAGTGATGTCCCCTAGCTCAGTCCTACCTCCTCTGCAATTAAAAACAGAAGTAGAATGGACATGCTAAGACCACCTGATATCAAACATTTGTATTGCTGAGCTCATAGAAATTTTCT
>JAUMHA010039994.1:0-19827 GCA_032359765.1 Saxidomus gigantea
TAGTAGACTGGCTCTAGAACAAAACTGATAGATATGTATTAGTAAAAGAGATATTTCAGGGCCTGGTGACCAGGCTACAACATACCTTAACGCGATTGTAAAATATTTTATCAAAAACTAGAACTCTTTATAGAGATAAAATTTCCTTTAGCTAACAATATTGATATGATTTGAATTTGAAATATATAAAATTTAGTATTATAAATGCACATTGAATATTAATTGATCTTTTTAGTGAATTCAAAGGGAAATTCAAAATCAAATGTGATATATGATAAACTTCTGGATGAGACAATCATTAAGACTTAATTATGTTTTAATCAGATAAAAGTAAAATAGTAACATTTTGGCAAATTAAAGAGGCACTAACCACAACTGGTGTCAAATTAGATAACTTCATAAGCATTATATAATATAATAGTTCTAAGTATCATTCCTTAACCCAAAAGTTTGAGTTTTACATTCCAGTCATCATCGCTCAAATCAGGGTTAACAAACGTTGCAGTACCATAATACATTCAATAATTTATGTAAAGTTGTTATTGTACAATTAGTATTGAGTGAATAGCGATTTATTACAGAAGGTCTCTATGTGGATAGTTTGTGCTCAAATGAGGCATGTTTCGATATATGTTGTTCTTTAGACTTGTATTTCAAATGTATTTATAAGTTTACGTTCATTGAACACATTATTTATGTTTAGGGAATATAAACGAGAGTGTCCGTTTAAAGTTCTAGGATTTATGTAAATAAGCTTATGTTTGACACGCACTCCCGTTTTATCCAAAACCGTCAGTTCGATCCTAAATTACTAGTTCTGTCCACAATTTCTTTCATTAGAACCTGAAAAATAGATAAGATGTCCTGTAGATGACAATGCTTTAAACTGTTGAGGCTGTTTTTTAAAACCTGGTAGTATTATCCGCATAAATTTTCAGTAGCGAAGTTGTGAAATAAATGTTATCCAATTTTGATTTTTTTTTATATTTCAAGACCTTCAATAGTTTTGTGTACTCCCGATTTTAAGACATCTCTCACTTAACAAGTCTTTTCATTTCAAGTAATATTTTGATTTGTATTGTCTATTGAGGATCAACGCCCTGACACTGATGGAGACGGTTTACCTGATGGAAACATTCACCTGCAGGATATTCCATGGTGTGAAATGGAGAAAACGCTTAATGAATGCTTCCAAGCTACAATTGCTACACCTGTGGTCAACATAACCGGGTACACATCAGTAGAGTGGACGTGGAAAGGAGACAATGGTATGCACATCATTTCATATATTTTAACTCCGAGAATTATTTTTCAAATTTGTTTTGTAATGTCTGATCTTTGTTAAGTATGAGTATCATTGGTCAGGAATAGAGATTTTAACATGAAGAGATTTTGTCGTTACATGCACGTGTAATATATATAATTAATTTATTTGAAGCACTGGATGATATCCAACCGTCGTACTGCTGAGTATTTCAATATTTAATACATTCATGTATTGTATGATCAAACTGTACCATTTTGCATTTAAGGTTTTTATATATTATAAAATTACAGTGTTAACAAAATTACAGTGTTATTTGCTGCTTAATTGCGCCTTTTAACCATATTTGTTAATGTATGCTAATTTGTTAAATGTTCGTTCTGGCGTATTAAAGCATTTGAAACATAGCTCTTTTATCATACATAAACATATAACATCCGTTTTGTGACAACTAGTGAAATTATGTTTAATGTCAACAATCATTACTGTAACATCATAATTTTAATTTTAATTATCAGATAATTCTTTTCAGAATGTACCGATGGGGGTTGGTAAGACGATCATAGAATCAAAGCCTTGTATATAGAGATAAATCGACACAGACAAACTATTTCAACAAGTATTAAAAACTTAGATATATTTAAGGAATAATTTTCATATGGATGCTGCGGAAGCTGTGAACATCCTTAAATGTAGGTCTTTACTGTGTTACAGCACATTAACAAGCAATAAAATACACTAAACATTCCCTTTCTTATGAAAGACGCCTTTCCGTTAATTCCTAACAACCTTATTTCTGTTCAAGACTCTAGCACCAGTTAAAAACCTAGGTGCTAATCCTAAAGTCGTTGTCATGAATACGGCAAGTGAATAAACTATTAAAGAGCATTGTGGTTTTCTTCTCTATTTTCGTAATTAGGACAAGATGTTCAATAAGAACAGATACTGATCATCGGTAAGCACAACTAATAGATCACCCTGTTAATGTTCATTTGAGCACCAGATATAGACCATGCCACTTAACTGTAATTTTATATGATTTGCTCTGCTGTCAGTAATCTTTTAACAATTACTTAGTCAAATCCTTTTGGTACTTTATAAGTCAGGTATTCTCAGTACATTATAAATTAAATATTATTTTCGGTACTTTACATGTTAAACTTGTCCGGTACTTGCAAGTCAAAGAATGTTGCCGTAGACTTATTAAGTATTTCTTTGTATTAAACATGAGCACGGTTGCGGCATAAACGACCATAATACTTTTGGATTAATCAGTACTATCCGTTCTTTATCATTTCTATTGTATGCTTTAAATGGCAAAATCCTGTATTTAAAGACACAAACATATCATGGACCTATATGTGTTTATACGTTCGTGTAAGATATGCATCTTGTTCGAGCGTAACTTGTTACTGTACAGGAGGTCAAGCTGAGTATCTGTTGTATAAAGATATTTTTAGACAGAAGTTGTTACGGGATTGTTTTTCTGTCAGTGGTGCACCTCATCCAACAGCATAACAAGGTATATGCTGAATAAAAACCCTGCAATACATTTTGTGACAAGCTAAATAGTACAAACATGGGCATAGAAATAAAATAAGGTTAAGCTTAACCTATTTTGTAACCATGTAAGCGTCATGTCGATACAATCAAGAACATGTAAAAAGGTGAGATAAAGGTAAAAAAGCTAAGACAAATATTGGATTTACATGTACATGCAAATTATATACAGTATCGGACACGCCCATTTTGCAAATTCTGATTATCGTTTACTGCATTTATTTGTTCACGATTATTCCATCACAAATTTATGTCTTTGAGTCAATTCATATGTTTAAAGTGAACAAATTGTCAACATTTTTGACAGTATTATTTTGAAGCTGCGTAATTCAGTTACTACGCAATCGCTAAATTCTGACCGTGGCGTCACTTCATTTTACAATTTTATACTCAAACAAGAATAAATATGTATATTTCACACATCTTGTTCAAAACAAAAATATGCATATAGCAAAGTGGTTAACCTGTAACAGAAGCTGAATATTTAAGGTTCGAATCCCGATAGTTACACTAATATTTTTTTTATTTTAACGTTAACTTAGCTTTACTTAAATTTTAAATGACTTTATTATTAGTTACATTGTATAATTATCTTTTTATGCTTTTTTATATTTTACTTTTATTTTATGTGAAAATGTTTGTGTGGTGAAGACTATTTGTTCATGAATTTTGCGCCTGATACTGTATAAGAATCGTTCACTGGTTGTATGTGCAGATGAGAATACCTGGCTCGAGGGTAAATGTTTTTGGCGGCAACGAGGCTCTGCCGAGTTATTGCCAAAACAGTTACCCAAGAGCCGTATATTTTCATCTGCACGTGCAGACATCGATGTATTCTTTTTCTTGCAAACCATATTCTACTAGTAGTAGCAGAAATGAAATAAAACTAATAACTTATAATTACGCGGTATTTTCTTGTAGTAATATATGAATTTACACATTTATTCATAAAAGTAGTTCTTTATGATGTCATTTAGACGTTTTATACCAGGGGTGTAAGATGATATTTTCCAGCACTGGTAAAAATTGTAGATAAAGTGAATCTAGCATGTTCATGACCTGTGGATAAGGAAATCCCACCCGAGGGTTGAGATACGTCCAAAAACGAGGCTCTGCCGAGAAAATGAATACCAACAACCCTATGTTTATTTCAAAAATAACAATTTTACAGTCATTTTTCGATTTTTATGTCTGCTTACAATTAACGTAAAAATAGTCTGGCAGCGATGTGAGATAAGCGATGGGAGATAAGTTTATCTCACATGGGTAAATGCGCGGAAATATGTATCTCATAGGTGAGAAATCTCGATCTGGTTAGCTGAAAAACAGGTTTAACACCAATACGCTTAAAAAAATAAAAACATCCTGCGACGGGATTCGAACCTGTATCGTTCGTGCAGAAACAAAGAGGAATAAACCTTTACCACGACACTATACCAACTGACTGACTGGCAGTATCAAAATTTGTTAACAAATGTATACATGTACCTCACTGTCTAAATTAAGCGTAGGGCATCCATATACTGATTTTGATTAAAAGGTTGTAATGAGACACCATCCAAAACGGTAAGCTCTGAATTTATTTTTGGATTTCTTTATTCAAAACTTATTCATCCTCGATCGCGAAAAGCTTACTTAGAACAATCGTTTTCCAGACTCAATCGTGACGAAATCCAGACTAAAGAGAGAGAGAGAGAGGACATAGGGGGGCGTGTGATTGATGTGTCTTGAATTAGTCTTTAGGAAACTAAATGTACCATCGAACCCTGAACCTTGCGATCCTTTGATGGAACGCAATACAACCACACTACAGCGGCTTTAAACTTTTCCAATTGAGAAAATGGTTTTTGTTATTTTTGGTATATGCCAGCTTGAACATTAACATTTCTTTCAATATAAGTAAGACACTGATTTTAACAAACTCTTTAATTTGGTGTAAAATTGTAACATGTTTCTTTAAGTGTTGTGCTTCATGTCAGTTTGACTTCTCATTGAAAATTGCAACTAGCACAGTCACAAAACAAATTTCATTTATTGTGGTGATCTACTTGACTTACAATGAAAGTTTTCGGATTCGCTACTTTCGTTACTCGGCTTAAATATTTGTGCATGTGTCATTGTGGTGCATTTAATGAAGCTATTTCATAACTAGGTACAGCTGAAAGCTAAATTGATGGGTGTTTTTCTTCTCGAAATCCATCTCAAGTCATGCAAGTACATTTATGTCATATCTGTTAAATCCCATGGTCTATTCCTCTTATCACATATGTCCCGGTCCATTTTCCAACATTTCTGTCTTGAATTTATCGTAACCTTTTACTAACTAGTGGTTACAAACCTATCACCCTTAGCTATACAATGCGATGTAGAAGACAAATGGATAATTGCATTTGCCATCTACACCAGACAGTGTATAGCAGTATACATCTGTATTTCTATGAATAAATAAGTATTTATCTTTGATAAATATATTGTTTTCCAGGTCAGTAACTCAGCTACTTCGTATTGTTTACTCGTATTCAAGTAAGACATTAGCATTTTGTATAATAAGTAAAACAATAGTCACAATTGATAAATGGAAACATTATGTACATGTTCATATGTATGTATTTGTGACTTTTTACATGTATGACTGCATTTGCCTTCTTCACCAGACAGTGTAGAGTAGTTTTATTTCTATGAAAAAATTAGTATGTATATTTGATAAATATATTGTCTTCCAGACAGTTGACCTATAGGCTCAGTGTCCAGCCCTGTTCCCAGATTGTCGGACCTTTAATAACACAAATATTTGCTACGCTACATGTAGCAGCTGGGCATCTATAAAACAAAAACCTCTACCGACAAAGCCAAGCCGTGGCACATGCGCAGTAGCATAACTCGAACTTAGTATCCTTAACGAATTGGGTAAGTATCGAACTAGATTCTGCATTGAATGGAACTCTTTTAACAACTTTTATAAAACTGCATGTAAGAAACAGCCCTGCCAAGGGTCATCAACATCGGCCCAGTGGTTTTAGAAATGTCTTTTGAAGCGAATGATGGACGGACGCCGGACGGTGAGTGGTCCTAATGGCACTCCCTGGCACAAAGTGTTAGGTAGGCTAATAAAAACACAAAAATGAAAAGCTATGATTTTAATTTCATTCCAATGATATAAATTCCACATTTTGTATCTAAATTTGTCATTATACTCTACATGGACATCGCTTTACTGCTAGGACTTATCTGAGCTGCCACACTGTACCTGCGTAAAGACAGGAGACGAGCTATTATTTAAATCTCAGATTTTGAATTTGTTGGCAAGTTTAAGTTCCGTTCTTATTAGTTTATAGAGCCTTCTTGATTAAACTTCAAAATAAATCGCAAATTTTGAGACAAGTGCATTCACTACTACAGTAGAGTTCCGCTATTAAGACCACTCAATTTTCATAGTTGAAAGGTCTTGCTAATAAGATCACTTTTTACTGGTCCAAAGGGTGGTCTAAATACAGAAACTTTACTGTCATACATTGCACAACGGTTTTATTAGAATAATAATACACAACAAAACGCAATGTGTTTGTTTACATGTAACATGACATCTTGCAGTCGTATTACACAGACCTAAAACAACACATTTTAGGAAGTACGTTCAGCCAAACGTTCTCGTAATAGTACTATATAACGTTCCGATCGAGTTGTTACCGCTATAATTTGAAATATTTGTCTTTATTGCACTAATATTTCAACACATTTCAATCCAAAGTAAACCAATTAAAAATTGTCATATTACGAAGCATGCAATAAAACTCCCGCAAATGAGGTCCTCCAGCCATATATATCATATATGTATACACTTTCACCTTTGTTGACATGAAAAACAGCGGCGTTTCCTGACGTAGCATCGTGCCCATCATGATATGTCTCTACCAGAGCCGACGATATCCACTTTCCATCCAGTACGAGATATACATGAGCCTTCTTGGATTCGTAGGCAGTTTGTACATTGAACAAGAACAAATATGTTCCCGATATAGCCGCTGTAAATTTCCCTGTTGTCGAACTATATGCATCACCGGCATTACTCACTATACTATCAAATATTATAATTTCATTCGCACCCATGTCCAGTAAATTTTTACTCAACCTGACTGTAAAGTGCACATCGTTCTCTGAAAATGAGTTAATATGATATTACATCAACTTGAAGGTGTTTTACTATAAATACATGTATATGATATTCACGAGTTTGAGGATCGTAGTTACTGATGATAATTAAGACAGTCTGGATATTTTAAGAAAAAGTTCTAGAAGTGGTCATCTGAGGACAGCTTGCTTGTATAAAACACGAATTAGTCCGTCTTTCAATATCACCTAAAACACCTTCAAAGTAAATGCGGACAAAACCGTGAATTTCATTTGAAACTGTGGAATATATCTGGTAATTGTTTGGTTTAACAACGATCGTACCTGTTTGTCGTGATCCCTTGGTTCCTTTTTGTCCCTTTGCACCTGCATAACCTGTTTCTCCTCTCTGACCCTTTTCTCCAGACAGTCCGGGTAGTCCTGATTGTTCAGGTAAACCATTGTCTCCCTAAAATACACATTTCTTTAGTAAAGCACTTGCTCCATTATGTATGTGTATCTTTGAAAAACCTGTGTTTTCATGGGACGGCTATAAAACATGTAAATAATTATAATTTGTAACTCACGAAAGAAATAAATAATGTACTATAACACAACGAAATAAACGAGAAATATAAAACAAAATGTATGCCAGTTACAAAATTCTCTTTTTGTCTTCCTGTCATTTCTTCATTATTTTTATTTACTTAATATTGATAAAGGTTCTCAATGGATATTGAATTTCTTGAATGGATATGTGTTGGAAACAGAATGCTGATGAAATATGGTCAAATGTGCAAATTGAATGAAGCACAACTTTGAACAATTCGCAATACGGCACTGCTAACTTACAAACTAAACTAAAAAAGAAACATATATACCGTACAAACAACCTAACCTACACATTAGAAGGTGAATCATCCAACTATGTGAAAATGACATATATAAGACAAACGCTGCCACTTTTATATCAAATCAAAAAAGGGTTGTGTTTTTTTCAAGTGCAACAAGAAAGAACATCACTTATATCCGCATTTATTTCTTAATCGCCAACGTATTATGTTGAAGCTCAAATTCAAATAATGTGCTTAAAGTTTCGTATCGCATAGTTGTAACAATTTTAGTTTTCGCCTGTCAATCATGCAAAAGTGTTTCTCTTTCTAAAATTGTCTACATGAAATGCCCAGAACTGACGAAAGAAACAACTAACTCGGGGTTAAGCTGACCCAGATATTTTGACAAAAACATTACAGTTATGAAAAGACGATTTGAGTCATTGAAAAGGTTATAGGTATGTGAATGATACCGAACTTTGAAACAACCCCGGCAAATCAGCCAAAAGTAGACACGTTGAAGTTCCCTACTACATTCACCGATAGAGCTCCATTATATTTGCCTTGAAATAGAGAAACTATAAGCTTTAGTGTTGAACTGATTTTTGTCTCGGTAGTATTTTTGAATTAACGTTTCTAAGTGTTTTGAAAGTATGGTTTTCATTGAAAAAACTTATCCACTTAAACATAACGGAAATATCTTAACACGACCTGGGTAACACACAAGCAGAATAGCAGAAAGAAACACAGAGCTGACGCTATTATTATTACAATGTACCCATATCAATACATTTCACTTATATTCAGGCAGGTCAGTTAAACTATCCACCCTTCCTGTGGGGGACCAGTCATAGACATGGAGACTCAGCTCAGCGATGGGGTCCAAAATCTTGACCCACAACACAGTATAATTCACGTGATCGCAACCTGAGTCACTCGACTACGGAGTACATCATTTATCAAAACTTTACTCTAATGTTACTACGCGGAGATGGTTTATGTCAGTTGCCCTTTGGTATACAATTGTCCATTTGTCTATTAATGAATTTGGTTGTTTTCATGCTAAATGTATGAAACTTTTTTAATACAAAGCAAAGTACTTGTACATTTATAACATGCATACAACTTTTCGATCTTTTTTTTTTCATTCTTTCTGGAAAGAAAGCAAGTCTCTATATTGTAAAGTTGATCATTATTTCTACTTTTACACATAAGTTACGAATTATCAAACCTTTCGACAAACTGATACAAGTTCTAATTATAGTAGATTTACCTTTTCTCCCCTTTGACCCTTAGTGCTAATACCTCTGTCACCTTTACTACCCTTAAAGCCACTAATTCCTTTGAGACCTGGAGAGCCCTTTTCTCCTTTCCAAGAAGCTACGGAAAAGAATAATAAAAAGTCGAACTTATCAAGTCTAGTTTATATCAAATAGATAGTTCCACCGCAGTATCTGGTTGATATGTTTGAAAAAAAACGTTGAACTTGAATGTATATTTGTCCCTCCGTTCTTCCTTCCGGAGCCATATTTTAGTTTGATTACTAAGACTTTATAAATACATGGCAGGAATGTATATCTGGGTAAGGGAATGATACACGTCAAATGCCGTCACAATCCATCTAATTATAGCAGAGTTATGGCCCTTTTATACTATAACGTAGCCAATATATATAGGCACTTTTTTCGTCCAAATTCAATGGATAGAACATGAAACTTAAAATAAGTATACAACAGAGTTATGTTGAGGCGTCGGGATTGTCCAAATAACACTAGAGTTATTGCTCTTTACTCGTTTATTTTGTACATACAAAATAAAAATTTAACAATTATTTTCCTTGTCCCGGTTAAAACAAATTTAATTGTAATGTGTTAAAATAATCCAATGATCAGCTATTCTAATATTCATGTCTACACCGCCCCTTGGGAGATGGGGCCATATATTTAAAAATGCTTCTCTTTTTCTGTAAAGGCTTGTCAGAATTTAATTATGATCGGCACAAATAATCAACATTGTAGTCTAACAACTAGAAATAAGAAAAAAATGGATATTTTTTTAGAAATGAGGCACTTAAGGGAGTGTAGCGTTTTTCTTACGTATTCTGTATATCAAAGCCTTATTATCTTTTAAAAACCAGTAGATCGAGTGCTGATTAAAATTAACATACAACAATTAAGTTTTAACAATGGACAATTTAGAAAATAGATTCGCCTCATTTGGCAAGAGATATAAATTCACTGAATTAGCTTGTTCGAAGTTGTTATTTGTCGGTTACAGATAGAAACTAATAATGTATATAATTATGCAAATATGACTTATTTATTCAATATAATTATGTATTCAGTTTTGATAGGCACTGAACATGTAAAACATCAATAAGTAAACTATATGTAATTCGTTATAGTACAACTACGTATAATAATGTGAAACGCAATAGCAATATAGAGAATAGGGCTACAGTACTACAAGCTAATACATACCTTTCGTGAATGAATCCATTTCCTGCTCAACGTTGTTCATTCTGTTTTCAAAGTCGTTAGTTATTTCTCTTATGAACTGCTTCTTGGCTGACAGACTCTTCAGATACTTCTTCATTTCAACTCTTGTCGATCTTTGCAATGTTTGTTTTGGTTTGTCATCATGAACTGAAGCCAGCTTTTCCTCCACAAAAACTTTCAATTTCTTTAGAACTGAACCCTCTAGGCCTTCCGTTGATGCTTGTATGTCATTTATTTCATCTCTAAATGTTTCTAACATCTCTTCAATTTTCTGCTTTGACTGTGCAGGTTCATTAGTTAAACCAAGCAATTCTATTTGATCACTTAGTTTTCCAATATCACGTCGCATGTTCCTGATGTCAAAGAACACATTGTCAAGTCTATTGGTCAGAAACTCGTACACCATGTCAGCTGTATATTCCGCCCTACACACTGATAGTAATGTTACACTTAACACGAAAGTAATGAATGAGTATTCCATTTTAAGTATCTATGTTTCAAATTATTTTCTCTCCGAACGTATGGAAGTATCCCTTTAACTCGTTCAAAGATTTCAAAATAAAAACACGCAGGAGGCGTGTTAACTTGTCATTGATTTTTATGTATGTTCTTCGATAACAGGATTTTAATTGAAATTCGTTAATTGATACAGTAGCATCTTCAGTTCTGAGCCAAACTCTCAACCATACACCTGAATTGTTTAAAGTTTTGAGATAATATGATAAAAACATTAAAATTTTACAACCGACAGATAGAAACAAGATAGAAAGCATTCGTTGTCACTTAACTCATTTATTGAATATGATCATTTAAAACTGTTTATGTTAAAGTCCCTTTAGCATTTTAGATACTTTGTTGTTCGGCGCAGCCGTAAAAAGCTCGCTTTTGACCTGGAGTTTGACCTTTCAACCCCAAAAGAATTCAGAGAAAAATAAGAATGTGTAACACTACTTTACTCCATAAGACACCTTTTAATTGGATAATATCGCATGAAAAATGTCAGTAAAATAGGATTGCGTTTTCTCGTTCATTACACAGGTGGAAGGAACATACCTTTGACTTTTTTCTAAAGCTATTTTTTTTCTATGCATTTTAAAATTGATATCAGAATAAATAATAAAAAAAAAAAGTTAAAATATTTTTTTTTCATACACATGTAACTCTTTACCATAGACAAAGTTCCCAACACACGCTAAATGAAAACAACCATGTCAACCAAAAACACTCTTCCATTTCTTTCAAATTTCACTAACGTCAAACACCTTTTGACGAATTTAAGAGGGAAATGATAGAGCATTTAGAAAAAGTTTACTTCAAGCGAAAATGCTAACGCCGGTATAGCGATTTTCAGTGAACCCAGAAAAATGACACACATTTTCCGAAAGTGATTTTCGCTGAATTCTCCACTGATATTGCGGTACTGCCAAAGGCAACCTTCAAAACATATATATGTTTAGACTACAAATCATGTCTTAGATCGTACCTTTACTCCAAAGGGTTCCATGCTAGAGCGGATTTTTCAGTTTTTGTTGACTAAATGCTTTCACTTTCTCTTTCAATCGCATTCGGATATGCCTTGATAATTTCCTTGAATAATTGTTACAAATAACTGCGCAACGTCTCGGACATTCATGGCAGCTTATGCAGTTTGACACTTACAAAAACTGAAAAATCAGCTGTAGCAACGAGCCCATTGGGGTTAAGGTATGATCTACGACGTGATTTGCAGTCGTATATATTTCATGTTTTGATGGTTGCCTTTTGCAGTACCACAATATTAGAGGAGAATTTAGTGAAAATCACCGTCGGAAAATGTGTGACATTTTTCTGGGTTGAGCGTAAATCGTCAATCAGTGTTGGCCTTTTCGCTTGTAAAACGAAAACGGCTTTGAATTTTTCTTTAAAGTAAACTTTTTCTAAAAGCTCTGTCATTTCCCTCTTAAATTCTCAAAACGACACGCATGTTCGAGGTGACAGTGGAACCACTAATATGTTACATACATACATGTATGTGTATGAAATCTGTTTTAATGATTTATTAAATATTTCCCTTTATAGCATCAGCAAAAATGAAAATAACATCTTAAATACTAGACACTTAACAAAGTCATACAGTTGTGTATTAAGTTTTTCTACATGTATATATTTTTACATAATATACATGTATAAACTAGTAAATGTACTCCCTATAACTAAAACGTTTTAAGTTTATTCAACAGAAAAACACTTGTGTAACATTAAACATGTGTACGAAAATAGGGATCATGCACTAACAATGCGTATATTTACAAAAATGAAGAATGATTTAAAAAAGCAGTATTTTACTTACCTTATATTGTTAAGTTCACACTGCTTGTAATTGACCATCTGTACCCAGTACGGAATTTTTATACCCTTTATCTGATTTACGTGCTGAGCAGGCCGGGCCTTTTTCTAAGACAAAGAAAACATCCTTCTCGAAGTACTCAAACTCGAGTAGTTTGTTTATGTTTAATTCAAGTAGGTTATTTTGTACATGTATTATGAGTTTTTCAAGTACCGCTTAATAAGTGCTAAATTCATATCCAACCCGCCCAAAATGCATGATAGTAAGATTGTAGTAACATTCAAT
The DNA here is from genome assembly GCA_032359765.1 of Saxidomus gigantea. Taxonomy (NCBI): domain Eukaryota; kingdom Metazoa; phylum Mollusca; class Bivalvia; order Venerida; family Veneridae; genus Saxidomus; species Saxidomus gigantea. The sequence goes on from JAUMHA010039994.1 coordinate 12,874, forward strand.
AATATATTATACGTATCCCCACGATGTCGAGAGGACAGAGTTGTTGATTTTTCCTTGTTCCTTTTGCCATTTTTGCTAATAATGTCACTATGTAATACTTCAGATTTTATATAAACATTTCTTTATCGGGAAACTCGTAAAGAAACTAAACTATATTTTGTAAGAAGAATGATAAGATCATGAGCGTGTTAATAAGCTATTGTTGCCTGGTATGGAACGCCGCAGCTGCCTTCTGATAGTATTTATCTGTATGTTTTATAGCAATAACATTATGTTCTATGCATTACTCAAGTCGTTCAGTAGATACAACAGTTTGTCCTGTGTATACATTGTTTCGCGCTGTACATTTCATAAGTCTTCTTTACTTTCTGTAGATACTTTTGCCTTGCAGTAATTTAAAGTGACACCGAGCTACGTACTTTCGATTGCGCACGATAATGTCAGCAGAGGAAGTCAGATGCGTTTTGTCTGAATTAGACATGCATGCGTACAAAAATATGTTTCAAAAAGATAAAATAACTGCTCTTTCAATGTGTAGACATGTATAATGAAAACAAAAGTTAGGCATTTTTATTAGTAATAGTCCTGTGTTTGTAATGGGTATTTAATGTTTAAGCTCGCCTGAGGACACTCATGGTGAGATATTGACTGCTTGATTAACGTCGCCTGTCGTAGCTCGTCGTCGTCGTCCGTCGTCCTTTGTCAATATCTGTTTAAACGACAAAGTTTTTTGGGATTTAAACTTGATTCCATAGGAATGTTCTTTCGATGGATAGTTACTGTAACAGATTGAAAGAGCATCTATTTTCTCTTATTGAAAATTATTTGTGTACGCATGCATGCCTAATTCAGACAAAAAGCGACTGACTTACTCCGCTGACAGCATTGCGCGCAATCCCAATTACGTCCTAGTACTGAACAACTACTAAACGACTTACAAAATGTACAAAACATTATGCACAGGATGAAATGATGCATGCACATGACTGACTGTAGTAAATAAAGAACGATTTATAAAATGTACCAGACATAATGACAAATGCATAGGACGAAATGATGCATGTACAGGACAAACTGTCGTAACTACAGAACGACTTACAAAATGTACCAGACATAATGACAAATGCATAAGATGAAATGATGCATGCAAAGCACAAACTTATGGAACGCCATAGCTGCCTTCTGGTGACTTTTATCATTTCGTTCTGTGCATTTGTCATTATGCTCTGTAGTTATAACATTCCATTATGTGCATATGTCATTCACAGGTGAGTGTATTATACCTGGGACCCAAACAGTGCATTTAGTTTAAAATACCCTAGTTACTTTATATTAATAAGAAGGTAAACAACACAGTCTACACATCGACCCAGTTTCAGCCTCAGTTACTTTATATAGAATAACTCATATTTATTAAAACCTATTGCATATATAGCCTAAGTACTTATATTTTAAACGGTTACTTTAAGGCCCAAATGCAAACCGTTTTGAAACAGCGACTGATAGTTTCCGAATTTTTTACCATTGTTCGCCAACCCGAATAAGTCTCACACATTTTGGGTACGTCTAGTTTCCAACGCGTTACCATCACCGTGGACATAGAGAAAAACGGCACAACACTGCTAAATTTGAAGCTGTACTTGAGGGCAGTATTTGAATGTATATTATACATGTATAAATTATGAATTAAAGGGATAGAATATACCTGCAGGTTAAGTGAATATAATAAGGACCAAACGCCGCATGCTTCCGAAATATGCCGATTAACACGATTTTACACTATTAACATGCTATTGTGAATTGCCTGTTGTGGAACATGTATATATGCGCCGTGAAAATAACTCTGTATCAAGTACCGATTTAATTAATTTGATGGATGTTACTGAAATTAAATTTATTTATTAAAGTAATTCTTACACTATCTAAAATTTCTCCTTTATACGCAAAGAAGGATTTGAGCGTGATAAACCTTACAAAGTATATCACTCAAGACGTTCGGAACTATTTTTGGCTATACTTTGGCTAAATGTACTACACTTTCGGGATCGCTTGTAATATCAGCAATGACAAAATGCAATGTGGAACGAATAGTGTTTAGATGGGGGAGTAAAAAACAACAGTAAAAATCAACGGAATGCTACGAGTTCAAAGCAGCGAGTTCATGTTAGCGCAGTAAATAGTAAAACTATTTGAACCTATATGGAAATATTTTGAGTGATATACCGGTAACTATTATTTCAAAAGAACTACCCGTATGCATCCACTTATTTTCAGCCAATCAGCTATAAAAAGACATAGGTTAGGCCCGCAAGTTCCATAGAGAAAATCGTCTGATTGCGGTTCTCACCTACTTAGTATAATAAAACCTTAAATAACACCAGATACATGCATGAAAAGTAAACTACGAAAACATCATTTCTTATATTAATAATGCTCAATAGACATGTATTAGTGGTATGTTACATAGACTTTGGCCGATCAATGCGGTACGGAAACTTGTTTTTCCCATTATCAGTATGCCTGCATGTATATGTATACAAAATCTATCAAAGAAAAAAAATGAATCCTGTATTAGAGAATCGTATTAAAACTGGAAAGTTAGTGGAAATATTTATCAAATAAATTTCTACGAGCGTCTGTTGTGTACTATTTGGATGACACAAGGCGACATTGTTAAAACGCTTGTTATAGCGAAAGGATTTAGTATCAGAAATGTGTGAGATATTTATAGGTTTTAATAAAAATGCATTATTCTAGATGAAGTAATTAAAGCTGAAACTGGGTCGATGTGTAAACGGTGTTGTTTACATTCTTATTGATATATAGCCATTAGGCTATTTTAAATAAAATGCACTGTTTGGATCCCAGGTACGCTACAATCACCTGTGTGCGCAGCTAGGCATGGTACTTATTACTTCAGTGACGTATCGTGAAATTCTGACCAGCGTTTGCATCGATAAAATTGCGTCTACAGATAGACAGACGGACGCACAGATGGATAAGCTGAATCCAGTACACATCCCCTCATTTCCAGTGAAAACAAACCAAGGTATATCAGAGACAGATTTATTCTAAAACATTATAGCAAAGCGTAAGTCAAAAGGGGCAGTAAGGTTTACCGCATTAAACGTTCATATTATTTTACGCATGTAAAATCACTTAATCTATAACATATTTTTACACACTGCAGATAACTGCCACTTTTTCATACAAGCAACCGGTATCAGCAGAAATATTAAAGCCCCGTGATCACTTTGAACTTTCCAAGACAGAAAAATGTACTTAATGATAGAATAATGATAAAACGGAATTCTATTTACAATTTAACGATGATAATTGTCATGGCATTTTGTCACAAAGCGTTGTCAGAGTGCGTTTCCATTGTGTGTTTTTTTCAAAAACATTACAAAATACTGTGTTATCCATAGCATGTTTTCGAATAACATGAAATTTGCTAACATATTTCTTGTTTAAAATAACGATTGAATTGCCAGTATGAATGATTAATTCGTTCTTTGTAGTACGAGTGATGAATGCAATTGTGGCATCCGAAGTGATCAGGGGCCTTTAACCAAATTGTTTTTATAATGTAAACATGACACCAATATTAAAATTTAAACGTGATCGGACAATAATTAAAAGATTAAAACATAAAGTAATCCATTAACTCCATCATACATAACACTCATCAACAGCCCGATTAATACATACATTTATATGTTCAGGATTGAAAATAAAGTAATAAGGTGAGTAAATGCTTCATACGGCTAAACTATTATATACACAAATACAAAGTGTTTGCTAAGTGCAAAAGTAAAGAAAAACGCATAGTTACTCAATAACGTAAACACATCATAAAACATAATTGCACTACTTAGTATCAAATATCAACGTATTTTACCTTGCGAAAACTCTGATAATGTTGTACAATTGTACCAACCGCATGCAGATCATAAAATGTTTCCTATATTTAAAGCCAGACTTCAGCTCAGGCTTCAGCTCAGACTTTTATGTCTGTGGATATATAAGTGAAATAAGTATTTCCTCTCAGAATGAGCAGACGGTTGTGATGAGACTTTCATATTCCAGCGACAACTAGCTGAATGTAAGTGATCTCATACTGAACAAATTCACCTTCAACCAAGAAGATAAAAGGTTGAACACCTCTGTGTGGTGCCTGTTATGCTGTATGCGTAACATTTATTTGACGATAAGTCATGTTATTATGTAAAGTCAGAATGTTTCACCAGAAGATAGAGAAAATGTAGACCTGAAATATAAAGTAAAATGATTAATAACTTACGCTGCTCTTAAAGTAATTCGTATCGATTCAGATGAAAACATTTCCTTTAACAGATACCGCAACACAACAAAATTAAAAAGTTCAAGATAATATGATTTGATAACTGAAGTAATGTTTTTGCTGAAATGTAACGTGATGCGATTCGAGAATGTGTAATTGTGATGTGATGCTATTTGACATGACGTGATGTAACTGTAATGTGATGCTATATGACATGATGAAATTGTTATGTGATGTTATCTGACATTACGTGATGTAATGTGAAATGATGATATGTGATAAGAGGAAATATGACGTGATGTGATGTGATACTATGTGATGTAATGTGATGATATGTGACATGGCGTTATGTAATGTGGTGCGATGGTATGTCATGCGATGATATGTGATGTGGTGTGATGATATGTGAGGATATTGCAATGTCAAGATATACCATGTCATGATGCGATTTAATTTCATGTTACATATTTTTGTATAAGTAAAGAAATGTTAAATATCAAAGTCCCGGACGGAAGGTGTATAGAGTAATAAATGGTCACTATGTACAAAATACTTAAATTTGATCGTTAGTTTAAATTCATGTTAATTTGATGATATTTATATTTCAATTTTAGACGAACGATTAAATTCAGTAGCTTTCAAATGCTTAAGGTGTTGTCAGCACTAATGTTTACCCGTTAATCAGAGTTCTCGGTAATGTTCTATGTAGAATTCATTTTGAGAAACGATGTTCAAATAGAAACACTTAATTACATGTTCATTTTTGTTATAACTTACGTTTCTCAAGTCATCTGTTTTGTCATTTCTCACCCAGCTTAGTCAATCAGCCACTAACAAATTAGAAATATTGTCAAAACATTTAATAAGTGTTATAGCACATGCCACAAAACACTTATATTAACCCTTTGCTTTAATTTTGTGACACTATGTAAAAACTGGTTTATTGTCGTAGAACATTTTTAACACAAGATGATTAACATTTTGACACTGTGTGAACATGTTTACAATATGACGTAAATAAATTATATTTTTATTGTAATGCAGTCTGCTGTTATGACACTTCACACAAATTCATGATGGTCCATTTATATTATATCATTTAATAAAATGTGTCATAGAACGTAACATTTGATTTTAAATGTGCATGTTTTAATAAATGTTAAAACACCTCAATTTTGGTAGTTTTGTATAAAGGACTGAAGGCAAAGACGAACTTTGCAACAAACTTTTTATATACTGACTTTATACCGTGCGCATCCACAGAGGTTTATTTTATTTCTGTTTCATCTGTATCTAAAGGCTTTTAGTCAAAGTATTTTCATTTCTTTTTACCTTGTACATTGTCCTGGTGCCCCTACGTCACCCTTCACGCCTGAAACGCCATTTAAGCCATCTTTACCGGATGTGCCCTGAAATGTAAGCATGGTGATCAGTGTGTAAATGAAATGGAATGCGACACACATTTCTACATCTTTAGTCTATGCTACTTGTCATGAACCACTAAATTGAACAGTCGTACTCTTTACTTACAGTTCGCCCTACTTTCCGATCCAATCAAATGCTTCCATCTCATTCAAAACGGTAGAAAGATTTATTTTCAATACTGACTCAATGTACAAGTATGTGTAAATCAAAACAATACATATGTAATGATAGTAATGGTTAAATGGTTCAATTGCTATGATGTACCACTCTAGTTATATACATGATACTCACCCGATTGCCTTTTGGGCCTTTTAGTCCTGTAATAGATATAAATATTCGTTTATCAACGCAGAAGCACCCCCCAGAAGTAATATACAACGCACATTTGCTTTGGCAAATGAAACTGTCAGAAGATAAAGTACTTAAATTTGTTCAAGCAAATTACCTTTACCAAAGCTATTTCTATAAATTTGAAAAAAGTTTACTACCCTGATATGGAAGTTCTGATGTGGATCTGATTTTATAGCGATATGCATAGTATAGCTTCCGTCATATTCACTTGAAACTGAAGACAAGACAATTATAATTCTGGTCTCAAAGCTCTCATTCGAAGTCGAAAATGAAGATTTCAACATTTGTACCTGTATAAAATATCCGTTTTTTTCTTCATAAAACCAGAATGTAAAGGTCGATCCTTTATTTACATTTTGTAATTTCTGCACGTCTTGATGATGAAGGTATTTCACTATGATCTTGTACTTAATTCGACATTTCTACTGTGTAACGAGCATAACACTACGAGCATAACACAATCGTTTGTGTTTCGTTTATCAAGAACTGATTTACTGAATTTAATTCCTTTCATTCTTCTATTCAGGACATAAGTTTAGACCTGGATACCTATTTAACAAATACATGAACCCACAAACCTGCAAAAATTTTGGTGTTTCTCCGTTCTTGAAATTCAGACCTCAGTATGTGAATTTATTTGTTTAACAAATGTTAGATTAACGGTTAAATAATTCATTCTAAATAACAAGTGACAGTAAAATAGAGTCATACATTAGTCGTATACGGTTTAAGACTTGACAATCTGCTGAACATTCCTTTCAAATCTAACGGCTTTCTTGGGTTTAATGACAGTAACATTGTATAGGCTGCCACCTGTAAGCATTACATTGTCATTTTCTTACACATAAACCTTCTGCGTTATCTTTTTAAGATTA
>JAUMHA010040105.1:0-19826 GCA_032359765.1 Saxidomus gigantea
CCAATACCCAGGTAGCTTCGAATAACCAGCTAACTGGGAGTTGGGTATTCGCTATAAATGAGGCGAATACCCAGCTATATAATTATATTGATACGAATACCAAGCCAGCTGGGAGTTGGGTATTCGCTAACCGTACAGCGAATACCCAGCTAGATTCGAATACCCAGCCAGCTGGGAGTTGGATATTTGCAAAACATAAGGCAAATACCAAGTTTGATTTGAATACCCAGCTAGCTGGGAGTTGGGTATTCGCTTTGCGTCTTGCGGATTTCAAGCCAGCTGGGAGTTTGGATTTTGCATAACTTAAGGCCAATACCCAGTTAGCTTCGAATACCCATGGGAGTTTGGTATTCGCTTTGCGTTTTGCAAATACCCAGCCAGATTCGAATATCCAGCTAGCTGGGAGTTGGGTATTCGGAAACCGTACAGCGAATACCTAGCTAGATTCGAATACCCAGCTAGCTTGGAGTTGGGTATTCGCATTGCATCTTGCGAATACCAAGCTACACTCAACTACCAAGCCAGCTGCGAGTTGGGTATTCGCTTTGCGTCTTGCGAATACCCAGCTAGATTCCAATACCCAGCTACCTGGGAGTTGGGTATTCGCATTGCATCTTGCGAATAACTAGCTAGATTTGAATAACCAGGTAGCTGGGAGTAGGGTATTTGCTGAGCGTTTAGCGAAAACCCAGCTACCTTTAAATATCCAGCCAGCTGGGAGTTGGGTATTCCCAAACCGAATCCAGCTAGAAACGAATACCCAGCTAGCTGGGAGTTTGGTATTCGCTTTACGTTTTGCGAATACCTAGCTGGATTCGAATACCCAGCCAGCTGGGGGTTGGGTATTCGCTTTGCGTTTTGCGAATACCCAGTTAGATTCAAATACCCAGTCAGCTGGGAGTTGGGTATTAGCAAACCGTACAGAGAATGTCCAGCTAGAAAAGTCTACCTGGGAGTTGGGTATTCGCTCTACGTCTTGCGAATACCAAGCTGGATTCGAATACCCAACCAGCTGGGAGTTTGGTATTCGCATTGCATTTTTCGAATACCTAGCCAGATTCGAATAATATAATCCAACTGGGAGTTGGGTATTCGCAAACCGTACAGCGAATACCCAGCTAGAAACGAATACCTAGCCAGCTGGGAGTTGGGTATTCGCTTTGCATTTTGCGAATACCCAGTTAGATTCGAATACCCAGCTAGCTGGGAGTTGGGTACTCGCAAAACGCTAAGCGAATACCCAACTCCCAGCTAGCTGGGTATTCGAACCTAACTGGGTATTTGCCTTATGTATAGCGAATACCAAACTTTCAGCTGGCTGGCCCGTATTCAAATCTAACTGGGTATTCGCCTTATGTTTTGCAAATGGCTGGGTATTCGAATCTAGCTTGGTATTCGCTTTACGGTTTGCGAATACCCAACTCCCAGCTGGCTCGGTATTTGTATCTAGCCGGGTATTCGCCTCATTTATAGCGAATACCCAACTTCCAGTTAGCTGGTTATTCGAAGCTACCTGGGTATTAGCCTTAACTTATGCAAAAACCCAACTCATAGCTGGCTAGATATTCAAATCTACTTATATATTGAATATCCAATACCCAATTCCCATCTTCTAGCTAACTTCACGCACTTGTTCTATAAACAGATATAGTCAAGCTCTCGGAAGATAGAAGCTTTGATAGATAGAGGTAAGAGCTCGGAGGATAGAAGTTTTGATAGATAGAGGTAAGAGCTCGGAGGATAGAAGTTTTGATAGATAGAGGTAAGAGCTCGGAGGATAGAAGTTTTGATGATTGGTTATGTGCAATAAAGAAATTCGCTACTACATCGCGAATCCGATGTGTTTTGAGTGTCATGTGTTGATGTTATACGTATTTGTGTGTTTTCTTGCTTCAAATAACGCGTTGGTTGGTTCCAGTTTGTTTTTCATTTTCGCCTTTTGGTGATACCGCGTCTTTCGACTTTCGTTTAGTTTTGGCGGCATTCTAATGTTAGAAAGTCGTCATGATACAATTAAACAATATTAAGATTCATAGTGCAAATGTAATGAAAACTGATAAAAGGGCGGCTTTTGCCAATGCACTGCCGTTAGCACATTGAAGTTAAAATCAAAATTAATATTTTGAGATGACCCCTCAAATTTTATTTCTTTGTTTTGAAGCGTAATCAGTTTGTTCAATGGCGCAGTTCGGAAGCGGTTGAGAAGGTCTAGTATCATTGACACCTAGTGATTAGCGATTAGCAATGTCATTTAGAATCGAATATCTTATGTCTTGTACATACTACACTATACATAATACACTTAAATGTCAAATCAGAATCAGTAATCTCATTTTGGAACATTCAGAAAAAACCCACAATATCAATGTTGAAAAGGTTACAAAAAACCTTGATAAGACTTGTCAGATTTTAATTGATAATGGTACATAGAATAAAACATTTTATACAGTTCACAGGTGTATTTTTTTTGGCAAACCACGGCGTAGTTTCAACAGAAAATTCGTTTAAAAATTCCTACTACTCTTGGCCCTGTTTTCCGATATATCTGCTTTTTGAAACGTTCTCGATATCGTTAAATCACAACTATATATAACACTATATATTAATATGTTTTCCCGCATTTTTCGTACATGTCAGTCTCAACGCTACAAAACCCATTTCCTTACGACAAAACAATTATAATAAGCTATTCAAAGTCATTCTTTCATCGAAGACAACATGTGTCATAAGAGATGTATTGACTTAACTGCCTTGTAAAACTCTGGCAATTTCTTTAACAACGTCCACCATAGATTCTTTAGAGCTTGAATCACCAGTGACAATTGTTAATAGTCCGGACACATTGCTAGCTACCAGCAGGGAGACTGGCTTATCAAAACTACCTTCAGAATGTTTTTTCTGCAAAGTCTGTCCGTTCTTAGTAGTGATGTGGCAAACTGTTTCGTCTTGTTTTGGAATATTAAACTGGCTCCTGCATATTAATAGGCCCCGTCCATCCATAAAACAAATACAATTTGATTCATTCAGTGTTGTAGTAAACATCTGGCGTTTCTTTGATTCAAGAAGAGTTGAGATTAATGCAATATCCTCCTCCGATACGCGCATTCCATACGTTGATGCCCTGTTTGTCTCACTCCGAATCTCGATTTTTGCCTCGTTCCGAATTTTGTGTTCTGCCTCTTTCTGCATCTCTATTTTCGCCTCGTTCCAAATATCATTTTGCAAGTTCATATAAGCCTCCCTCTCGTTCGAAACATTTTTCTCGTGTAAATTCTCCCTTTCAACTTTTGTATTACTATTTCCATCAGCAAACAAACTATTTCCGTTCGCGTCCACTATCCTTACAGAGCTGTATCCAAACACGTCTTTTCTTTTGGACCAAAGTTTTGCTATAACATCTATTTTACTGTCCATTTTGTTTCAATGTATAAGTACCACAACTTTTGTGATCTTAAAGTAATACAGGCAAGCGGCGACGAGTTAATACCAACGTTTATATCAATAACGATGTATACTGGTCTATTTAGGTTTGTTATATCAATAACAATGTAGACTGGTCTATTAAGTAATAGTTAAGCATTTCCATCTCATTAAATCACGGCAACATCCTGCTCTATGATATTACATATCCGGTAGTCTAGAGAAACTACTCTAACTTAGTAGTGTCACAAATGCATGTACACGCAGGACTAAATTAATTCAGTAGCGTTTCGTGTCGTTAACATTGCAGATACAAAACAGTTGCGACTGAGATATAACGGTAAAAATGAAATTTTCAATAATGTTTTATTGATGTTTCTACACTCAGGGGAAAACAGAGCAGCTGGCTGGCAAACCGACAAATGACTCAGAGCAACAAAGACAAATCAATAGTGTCATTTTTATGCTATAATTTGACATGATTTTACAGGTAAATATAATGCAGTAGAAGAAATGTGTGTATGGTCGTCTGATACGAACAAACCCTGTTGGTATTCCGACACAAAGCATATTTATGCATGAAAATAAAACGAAAAACGATAAATATGGTATTAAAATTGAAAATTAAATCAGGTTAAAACATTCAAATAAGAGAAAGGAATTACCAGCATTTGCCTATGGCAAACACTCTTAATATGAAATATAGAAACGAGCTGAAGAATATTTGTGTGTTAGCGTTGTACCAACAGCAGTGTTAATACAAACCCTGCAAATAGTAATTGCATTTGAGACATTAATAGCAAAACCTTTAAAACACTGAAAAATAATTTATGTCAGAGAAGTTTTGAAACAAGTTGCAGAAAAAAAAGTATAGTTGTTTTGAAATTCAAGAAGAAGAAACGTAAATAATTGTTGCGGAAACTATGTTTCCTGTGACGGCAGCGAGGAAGATTATCAAAGAGGCTTTGTCATGATTGTGTTTGCAGGAGAGATTTTCGGCTTTGTCCTCGAACACTTCACTTATCGTCGTACTTGACTTGATCCCCAAACACTAAGCGTGTTGTGTTGAGTTTCGAATAATTTGCAATAGTATAATTTGTTTGCAGAGAGACATATAAATCGTGTATGTAAATGATGTCATTTCCTCAAGGATAAAGCAGATGGTTTGAAGTATACCATTTACATACAAATACACGATTGTATATGTAGTATACAATTTATATTAATATAGCGTTTAGGTTCCATGAACAGTAGTGCACTACCATGGAAGGGAATATTAATTTTTTTAAAAGTAGGATTTTAATACACACAATTACACGTAATTACAAAAATTCGGGATATTTTTTTTATATTTGATCTTCCAGTCTTACATAATACGGAGAACATTTCACATTCACGATATGATGGTGTTGTTAAAGCTAAAAATAACACCACAATAAAACACGGATCTTCCCGAAGAAAGGGGAGGTTTTTCAGGAGACCGAGGAACGAATGTTTATGTGTATTGTTGGATTGGCATGAAAACTGATAGTATTAAAGCCTACCAAACTGAAAATTTGAATTTAAAAATGAAGAAAAGAAGATGTCCCACACGCGGAAATCCTGGCTCCATGCCAAATATGATTACTGGTGTATAGCTGAATATGCGTTATACTATATTTTTATTCATGTTTTTCGGTGGTTTATCGAAATACTGGTATAACTGTTGATAATTTCCCGATATAATTACTGTTCACTCAAAATTATCAAAATATTTACCCGTGTTTAAAAAATTTGGATCGATGTAACACCACATTTCATTCACTCGTAGCTTCATCAATTATAAAAAATATCACTTTTGGTGCCTACACGGTGAATTACAGCGTGATATTACACAGAAACAAACGATTTTATCTTATTTTTTTCGGTGGTTTATCGAAATATAACGGTTAAGTATATCCGATAAACTCAATGTCCACTCAGTGAAAATTATCAAAATATGTTACCCAGATTAACGTCAAAAAGTATACCGAGCGTACTGAATGCCGGAAACTATTATGACGATGACGTTGTTAAAATGACGTCATCTTTGCGATGCTTTCTGTTGACCATTCCCGACATGTTTCTCTCTATCTAATTCCGTGTTTTTTCTTCACTATAAGTACAAAACACTGTCTAAGACAAACACATCATATTCTTTCCAGCGGTGTCTATCGTCTAATAAACAATTATTTGAAGTTCTGATGCACAATAATTAACCCAAAAAGGCCTGAGTGATTAATAACGCTAAAAAGGACGTTACAGTATAACATCTCTAATCCAAACTCATTTGAATCATAGGAAATATTCGGATAAGGAGGGGTTTCGGATCAGCAGGAGTAAATGTTTAAGCTTATTACCAATCGCTTTTGAGATTGCCGGTACCTACTTACAGCCGAATAGGCTTATTCATTCACACATTTTGTTTAATAATAAATCATTGTTTTAGAGCAATAAACTAAGCACTTACAGCAGACGTCGAATTCTAATTCTAATAACTTCAGGGGAAAAACTAAACCTCATTCCGACAGTAAATACCACTTGAAAATTGGATCACTGAATGTCAGGGACCTAAAAAAACGTTTATATTAACCTGAATTTTAGAATTTGTCACTACTTATGATAGTTTGTGTTGTTGAAACATTTACAATTAAAAGGTTTTTCATATTTCGCTAAACATAGACAAATGTATAAGCGTAAACCAGGCGGCTTTGTCCGTGATCAACTTGTACCATATGTAGAAATCATACAAAATAGTTCTGAGTACGTTTTATGGATTCTACTTTAAAAAGAATATGAGCTAACAATGAAAATGTGATATTAGGCTGTATTTATCTACCACCTGAAAAATCTTTTTTTGAAAATGAAATTAGAATCTACCTACTTTCTACATGTGTAGCGAATATAAACGTGTTTACCTGGCTGGAGATTTAAACTCAAGAGTTGCAGAGTTATGTGACTTTCTTCCCTCTGACCCAAACAATATTTGTTTCTATAGATAACGATGTCCAGAACAAACGCTCACGGTTTTAGGCTAATAAATCTTTGCCGAAATAATAAACTTATTTATTCTTAACATGACCAGATATAATAAAAGGTAAAAACAATGCAAAGAGTTATTTTCTATACAGATCATGCGGCACAACATAATGTCATGTTTTAAGCTTTATGACGTCATATCGGCCCGCACGTCAAAACATTGTTTATGGCATAATTCAACATACTTTTTCTACTCTTTCTATAAAGTGAAATAAAATCGTGAGTCCTGTTAGAATGTATATTAAAGTAGAATTATGCGTAAAAATCCAGCTGAAATAAGTATGTGTAAAAAAAGTAGAGGAAATAATAGCTTTTAACTTATTTCAAAGTAATAGCTTTTGTCTTTTTCTTAAACTGCTTGCAGGAGTTGCTTCCCTTCAACTGCCGAAATCTCTACCAACAGCAACGCAAGGGATATCACTGCGAAGAAAGGAACTACATGTAATACTTTATTGGTCCGATTTTTTTATTTCTTTCTTAAGCACCAACTTTAAATACTAATGCGGCATTATCATTAATTTAGCACATTTAAATGCAAGGCAAACGAAAATAGCTTTTATAAAACTATCACCAAAAATACACTAGATTTCTATATGCAGTAAGATACGCATAATGTCACTTTAAACTACTCTAGTTGTTTATCCCGAAACCAAGCCAGTCAAGGTCAAAGCAAGCATGTCCGACTTAAAACTTAGAATAAGTACAAATAGTCATTTGGTAAATGCACAAACACATTAAAATGCACTAATTTCATCACTGTCAATATGCTTTGATTTTTTGTCTTTGACGAATCTTTTGTTTTTCATCTTTTGTCCTTCACCATTTTTGTTTTCTGTATTTTCTATCATACAATTTGAATTATGTATCCGCGGGTCTTTCGAATCTCTTTCATGTGGAGTAAAGTCAATGAGTTCAGGAAATGTGCTATCGTTTTTCTGTAATAAACATTTTGCGTTTGGAACATTCATTGTACCGTCTTCAGTGGTCGGTTCTTCTTTATGATACTCTTTCGTGTCGGTTCCCTTTTTATCTAAGCTATCTTGGTTATTACTCGTTTCTGCTCTTGAACACATCCTCATGTACTCTGGATCATGTTGCTCGGTTTCAAAGTTTTGTGTATTCCTGTCATTCATTACTGATTGTGCTTCTCCAGTATTCATGTACGTATGGGCGGGCGGGTTGTTTCCGTACGCATGTTGCAAACTCGTCTCGTCACCTTGGTGACCATTGCCATCTACACTCTTAGTCTTAGATACGGGATGTATATAGGTGGCGTCACTCAAATCCTTATGTTCAACATCCTTTACAAATAAGCTCCTCTTTGATGGTGGTAAAGGTGATGATTGAGCATGCATTTTCAATAGCTTCAAATTTTTCGGTTTCTCATCCTTTTTCGAATGAAAACCTTTCCGGCCATTTATTGTCACACTTTCGCTGATCGTTGTTATAGCAACTGGTTCCAGATAAGAACAGTCTGACCCTTTTGATTCTTGTCTGTCAAGCTGATACTTAGCTTTATTTTTACTTGACTTTATGCTATCGTACACACCAGATGCACTGATATTTCTTGTTTTCCAGGGTGTTATATTTCGTATGGAAGCCGGAAGTCTAGGAAGTGGCCTGTTGACTTTCATTTTATCATAGAGACTTGTTAAGGTTCGATTCACAATATGTCTGCTTTGCTGCTGTTGCTGTGTTGACAGGTTTGGTTTTTCGTCAATCTCCCTTCGTGATCTACGCCTACAAAAAACATACTTGTAAGATATATTTACTGCCAACTTATATAACATTACAATAATAACCAAAAACTAAGAATTTGAACGAACAATAAAGTTATCCTCTAGGGACATGACAATGGTATAATTCTTATGCTGTTTTTGTGGCCACCTAATTTTGGTTTTGCTGAGGTACGGAACAGACAAAACTACAGAATTTAAATGATTCATTTACATCTTCACTTTCAGTAAAATCGCATTAAATGCATGAAATTTATTCATGTAAAACAGAAAACGTTGCAATTTTAAAACTAAATGAATACATTAACATCACAAAGCACATAATATATTATTATATACTTTGACTTTAAATTAAAGCAAATACTCATTACGAAAAAGCACACGATTGAGTAATTGGATGGTGTAACAAAAGCGATTGATATAAGTTAACGACAAGTTATTAAGTGAAATAAATCAGTCACAGTATCACGCAGAAAGGTTGTGTATTTTGTTTTCTATTAATGACCTTGCAAATATAAACGGTCAATATAGAAAGTATATGTTTACCTAGCAATATAGTACAGCATGCACGAGATGAAGACGAGCAAGAACAGGCCAAGACCGACAACAACGCCCACCACTATTGCTGAAAAAAAAAATTGTCAAATTTTAAAGAATAAGTTTTTTATGCAAAGGAGCATTCAATATAAAAAAGCATACTATAAATATTTAAAAGACTCGTAATGATTCATTTTTCTGATTCTGTTTGCGTTTGTTCCGTGAAGTGAGTGTCCTCGGGATTTCATTGTTGCAACCGGTCTCTTTATTTAATTCAGACATAATGTATCTTAGTTGATTTACTCATTCCAATGAAGTCTTTGTCTCAAAGCAACCCCGTAAATAGTACTTACTGATACATGTACATAATTGTAACTTTCGCGCAAAACTTTTGAAAATTAATAGTGGAGCATCGGCGCCAATTCATGTCTATTTAGTCAAACGTTATGTTACTTTATTACTCAATGCCCCAGGAGACATCTTGATAACATCAGTGGCAGCTGGGACACGTACATGACAGTAGTTTGTAACCAAGCTGTGACGACAAACGCGACACAGGAACAACTGGAAGAGTCCTTACGACCTTATGCTTTGAATTGTGGGGAAAAAAAGATATTATACTTGAGCTATATGTCAAGAAAGAAGACTGTTGGGGGTAATAATTTAGTTAGACTTACATGTATCAAAAGACCCCGTCTTTACAAACGGTCGTGTAGTTGTGGGCGTTGCGGTTGAAGAGCTGTGAGAGGGGGTGGTCGTTGACAATGTAGTTGCCAATACAGGCTCGTAACATCGGACAGTTAATATTGCACCGGGTTCTGTAAATGAAAAATATGTTGAAATGTTGATGAAAACAGTAAGCTATAAAGACCTTGTAACATCGGACAGTTTATACAGAACGCGTATCTGTAAATGAAAAATATGTAAAAATGTTGATGAAAACAGTAAGCTATAAAGACCTTGAAACATCGGACAGTTTATACAGAACGCGAGTCTGTAAATGAAAAATATGTTAAAATGTTGATGAAAACAGTAAGGTTTAAAGACCTTGTAACATCGGACAGTTTATACAGAACGCGTATCTGTAAATGAAAAAAATGTTAAAATGTTGATGAAAACAGTAAGCTATAAAGACCTTGTAACATCGAACGGTTTTTACAGAACGCAGCTCTGAGAAGGAAAGATATGTTAAAATGTTGATAAAATCTGTAAGCTATAAAGACGCTGCATTTAATGGTTTTACTTTTACAAATTTCACCTTAAATGTATGGTGATGAAAGTTGTTTTATCCAGATATGAATCGCATGAAATTGAGAACTATGCTTGGAGCTTTGGATACATTTTATTCTATACAGTAAACTTCAAAAGAATACATAACAGTCTCGATTATTTATGATAAAAGAAAGACACGTGAGACTTTCGATTTTAATTATTGGGATATACATGCTGTCTGTAGAGTCATAAAAGTCATAAAGTAATGCATTAAATAAGATCAATGAATATGATAATGTCATTATAAAACAACAAGGACGCTTCATTCAGTTGATATATCCTGGGTTGATACTATCTGGATTGAGTCCCGAGAGCGATTAATCTAACTTGCAAGAACTTGTTTCGCAATCGAGAATAAATAAATTAGTATATACATGTATACATATATATATCCTACTTAATAGCAAATAGATTTTGATTTTATCTGCATTTCAAGCCCGCGGGTTTATCAGTATATCAATCCATTTGTTTATTCGTAAAACAAAGAGAGATGGGGTAAGTTAGATACTATACAGGTGTTTTCAATAATGATAATTATGATGAAAATGTCTCTTTAAATGCAGTCATGGTTAACTTCAACTGTTTTGTACGAGACACGGTAAATCACACACTTTCATAATCACTACAGTATATAATTTTAAAACGATTTATAACTTATGCTAAGCAGGTGTGTGCACGACGTTTTAATGATTTAAATGCTAATAATTTACAATATTCTGGCAGCATTAATGAGTCACACTAATGTGACAGATTTATGCGGTCTTATTATACATATACTTAGTGCCTTCCTATATGTAAGCACACATGATCAAAGGGCAATTGATTTACTAAATCTTGTTCTGTTTACCACTTTCATAGAATGATTTACCCATCTTATATTAATTCATCATCAAGCTGCAGTGCTTAATCGCGCAGACGACAATTAAGAATATATATACAAATATATATACAAACTCACAAACGTTTTTTTTGTCAGATTTTTACGCCAAAAACGTTAGTGTAGCAAATTTCATAAAATGATGAAATTGATCGATGCAGAACTGAAGTTTTACAGAAATTTGAAAATATATGCTGTTATTTTCGCGTAGCTGAACCTGATCAACTATTGTAAATTATTTCACTTTCATGATTGATTTTTAATGTACCCAACCACAGGAATTTGCCATTTCAAGCAAATGATTACATTGAGAGGGCTTACCTGGCACAACGTACAAAATATACGTGTCATCAACAACTCGGCTGTCTTTAAGTCCTTCATAGAGATTTAGTGTGAACTGAATTCCTTCTTCCATGTCGTCTGCATGAACTTCGATATTGTCAGAAGCACAACCAAACGTATGTACCACGTTACCGTCATTGTCTTTCACAACAAGGCTCTTGTCACATGTGTTCAGATTTGTCAGTCCTGTCGAATACTTCAGATCAACCTGCAGTTTGTCAGGTATTATTGATTCTTTTGGTATGACGACACAGGTACATGCGGTTCGCCCATACTTTGTAAGTGAATGTGATACCGCTGAATTAGACCCATCAAGCTTGAGTGCGGACCCTTTATCAAGACCTTCAAAGTGGTATGTTATTGTTTCTCCAGAACAGAATTTGACACCTAAAACATAACAATTATTTTCATTGAAATTGTAAATTTCGCAGAAAAAGTAAAGAAAAAGGTGTACTGATTTCAAACATAACTTGCTAAATGATTATTTTTTGCTAAAATATTATTTTGAATTACTTTAGCCTACTCGCATTGCCGGCGGGTAACACACACGAATAAAGACATGATTCTATGTAGAATTATACAGTTATTACCTTTTGCAAACTTTTCAGTAAATTTCAAATGCCAGTGATGTATGCGATGACCATACAAATCAGCACGAGACGAGGAAACCCAAATTAAAGAATCACAGAGTACATTTGTATGTGCAATACATTACAAACATTGAGATAAGGAAAAACATTACAGAAATCAGATGAGGGGAACATTACAGAAATCAGATGAGGGGAACATTACAGAAATCAGATGGGGGAGAAACATTACAGAAATTAAGATACGCGGATAAAATATCACAGACATTAATATAAATGGACAAAAATACAGAATTTAAGAAAATTATACTAGTACTCACTGTTACAAAAATATCCAGTCACAACGCAAAACAATACAGTGATTATAAACACGTATTTAACACCCATCCTATCCTATTTAAATATACTTCACAATAATTATCCCGTTCATTTATTTAACACACTGTCAGATGAAATGAAATTTTATGTAAGACGACTGTTTCAACGTCAAAATTTATGCATATTTCAGTATATGACTGAAGACTGATGGCTGATATTTAGACTTTTGTCTATATAGATGTTGACAACTATATATCTTCTGCGCTGCTTTTTACAAATAATTTGATACTTCGATTACTATTAAAGTGAAAATAGGCTAAACGGTACATGAACAATGACGCAGGTATATCGGGTAGCCAATGATAATCGTTTAAACTCTATCTTACCTTAAGCACGTTTTAATGTAGTCGTGATGTTGCCGTATAGTAAAGTTAGCCGAGCGAGACAAAGCCGCTTTAGTTTTGTATAAAAAATCCGATACAAGATCACGCACACGGTCTTATAATAAAGGTTAACTTTCCTAAATGAGTCAGATGGGGAATTTTTGGATCTGTGTTTGCGAAAATGATTTTTAAAAAGCTTGAACAGTAAGTCACGGTCTTGACCTCTTTTAAAGTTTACGAAGTTCTAAAGTTCGAGTCAGGCAAATAGTAGCCACAATGTCCATACATTCGTCCGTTGAGATTGTATCTGGCCAATATAGAATTATGGTCAATTGATAAAATCTTTACCGGACTGTGGAGCATCTTGGGATGAAGTGTCGCGCACACAATTATAGTTGTCAGCAACACATTAGTACATTTGTACTAAACGCAATAAATTGTTTTAACAAGGTTAACTTAAACAGTGGCTTGTGGGTTTCAATAAAGGCACACTGCACCGGGTATTACATGTGTTATGTTGTTATAAAAAAAACAAAAAAAGAGCAAACTCCCTTTTACACATACAAGTTACCGACATAGATGACGACGACCATGAGATCGAAGTAGATTTCATTGAGTCCAGGAAACAACTGTTCAAATGGCCGACAAGTCGGAATTTTAAATGGTTAAATATGAATGCAATTTTATGTCGGATAAAAGCTCAAGTAGCCACTGGAAAATCACGCAGAATATTTCAATTAATAGAAAATGAAAAAGACGAAATTCTGGAAGCATTTTCCAAGGTTATGAAGAAATAAGTTTTCTTCACTCAGAACTGTTAAAACGTCTGTTTTGCTGTTAATTATCTCATTATACGTACTGTAAATAAACGATTTAAGTGATTTTAAAGTAAGTTTTCTTCACTCAGAACTGTTAAAACGTCTGTTTTACTGTTAATTGTCTCATTATACGTACTGTAAATAAACGATTTAAGTGTTTTAAAGTAAGTGTACATGGGAATTCATGTTTGTGTTTTCAACGGATCTTTTATGAACAGAACACTGTTTAAGAAAACTTTCGTTACTATAAAACTTTCGTTACTAATGCAAGTTTTTAAGTGAAACAAGTGAAAAAGTTTGCATTGAATGTTTTATAACAATGAAAATGTCATATAGGCTATATGACGTTTGACTTTTCGAAAGATTAGTACAAAAACCGTATTTAAAAATTGAAACATGGGTTTGATTTATATTGAACAATTTAAACACTGATTAACGATCAAATAAATATGATAAAAGTTCTTTTCATAATGTTTAAACAATTTATTTCAAACATTTATAATAGATTTTGTACTTAAAGTGATCATGAGATACACATGTAGTTGCAGATAGCAAAAATCGGTTTTTTAACATTGATTTTTCAATTTGACCCGTAATTGAACCAGATTGATGACCTTTAGTGACCTTGACTGGCATTTTATTGCAGAGTTCTATATCTATACTACAATTACCATGCGCATTAAAGTCAGAATTATTTGATACATATTAGCTGTAATCGTTAGAATAACATTTACCATTAGCTCTTTAAACGGCGGCCATCTTGGACGCCATCATGGTTACCATGGAAAATGACATGATGTCAACTGTCCACCCTCGCAAAAAATAAACTTCAGCCATCCCTCTACACAATTATACCGAGAAATTCTCAGGACAAAAAATTCACACAAAAACCTCTAGGGACTGACTACGTTACATTGTGACGGGATTTGAATTTTATACTTAAATATTTACCCCGCCTTTTAAGGAGATAAAGCATATATTCAAATTATGAGTCTCTGGTCAAAATTGACTCTGACAGGGTGTCACTTGTTTTTATATAGGCTTATGCAGGAAAAACTTTAAAAACCATTAATTTCTGAAAACACAAGGCCTAGCGCTTTCAGATATTTCACATGTATCATTGCCTTGTTGACGTCTTCCAAGAATGTCTAAATCGTGTTTCCAAAGACAAAATTGACCCTTTCTGCTATTGATGACCTTGTATTATAGTCAATGGTTACAGCCAGGTCAGCAATATAGGACCATCATTCTTGGCCCTCTAGTTTTTTAATTATCCCCAATTCTTGTTTGCAAATTGGATACAGTGAGAGAGGACAATTAAGGAAAGTGGAGTGCACAAGACCTATAACCCTTTTCTGTCCGATCACCTTACTTCAATGACCTAAGAATTTAAACCAAACTTTGAATATGGGTAAGTTTGGCAATGTTTATAGTAGCTCAATGTACAAGAACCATATTCAAACATGTCACTTGATTTTACATAGGCTTATATAGGACAAACTAAAAACATTCTCTGAAACCACATGGCCCAGAGCTTAGATAGTTGGCGTGTAGTATTGCCTTGTGGATCTCTCATAAAGTGGCCTTAATATAGAAATGGTCTTTTTATTGAGAACTTTTTACTATACAATAGGCCATTTGGTTCCGAAATGTTTGGTCTGAATAGCGAGAGCTGTCTTATCTAGCGAAGTTTTACTGTATAACCCATGGTAGCCAGTGGAGAAATATAGGGTCATCAGGGCAAAACTTACTCTAGCTTTCTTTGCATTGACCCCTTTCTGAAAATAGAAAGTGGTTCCGGTCTACTGGGGCCGCTGCTGTTACATTATATCTTTTTTAAATTTCACTCGTGACCAAATAGTTGGAAAGCCATGAAAATTGCTCTGTAGCATTCTTGCATTGACGCCTTTCTTGTAATAGAAATTCCTAGTCAAAAATATATAATTCACCCTCTCTGCTAGGTATATTACCATTTGCCCGCCCTGACATGGTATAGTATCAATTATTCCTGTCAATATGAGAAATACTGGTACAAAAGAAAATGTATAACTAATTTCCTACAAATTCACTTTTTCAAAGATTTGGCTGTGTTTTAAGCTGCCTTGCTGACCATGAATTTCACACAGTTGGTCTATTCATCATTTATAATTATGATGGTCACTTTGAACAGTAGCATCACATGAATTGGGATCAATCACATTATTGATTGTGTCAAATAAAATTACTAAAATGAATCAGACAAACAGTTTAAAACCTTCAATATTGGAATGTCCCATTGCAAATAGCATCTGGAAAATGGATACAGAAACATTTCAGCACTATCTCCTTAATTAGTACAGACACTTAAACTTTGGATGTAATTGAAATTTGATTTGCAAGACACTTACTGAATACAGCAATCTTTAACAAAATGGGCAATTTAAAAATAGACTGTCCTTTCACTGGGTCAAATACCAGAGAATATTTCAAAATACCAGACATTGTAAATATGCCTAATGATGCAAGGGAAATAGCCCAATTTTGTCTCATCTAAATTGTGAAGGTATCTTTCAAACAAGTGTGATATACTGTGTTGTTTTTATTCTCCCACCAATCGAAGACCATTGGGACTACATAATCCTAATTATAATGTTTGGTTCTGTCCGAAAGTTTCCTGGCTGGAACTTCTGAATGCATAGACCAATTCTAAAATAATGTTACACAAGTGTTGCACATAACACAAAGGTGTGTTAGGTACCACACACAGAGTGTTACTTTAAAGGTCAAGGTCACACTTAGGGCTTAAAATCTGTAATGTAGGGTAACATACCAGTAGTTTGTGTCCAGGCTGTTATAAAACTTCAACAGTTACATGCATATACTGATATTGAAGTAACTTTATATAAATGTTGTCCATATGTGTGATCATGAATCTCATCTGGGGAGCTACATGAACCTACGGTCAAGGTCATACTTGGGCTCAAAACAATGTGATTCATGGTTATATACCAGTATTTTGTGTCTGTGCTGTAACTTTAACATGCAATAACAGTGTACAACCTCCGGCGTTGACAGCAGTTCCGGTGTTGACAGCAGCTCCAAATTCAAATGCGCGTATTTGTGAATGGTGTTGCCTTTTCTGTTGTCTATGTGAGTAACGACCAATATATATTGTTTCAGCATAGATCAAGGAATCAGCACGTAAAATTATGTCTAAACGGGCACTGCCAATGAGGAAACGATTCCCGGTAAATACGAAAGTTTTGCCAGTGTTTTCGCTTTCGGCATCAATCATAAGTGTTAATATTCAGACATGAAAAAAAATGAATAACCTGGGACAAACTTCAACCATTTCTCTATAAATCTACTAAGTGTCACCTATGCCGTTTTAAAAGAGATACAGGCGTTTAAAGTTGACAAGGTACACGAATATGGCTAACGGGATTAGCAGTTCCTTTTCGTAACGGTTATAGATGACAGCAGGTCCCGTCAATTTTTATGTCAACGAGACAGCAGTGCCGAAAAATGCGAAATCAAATGAAAATTGCGTGTTTCAGCCGTTTTTCACCGCTTATTTGCTTTTTTTTTGCCCAAAATGGCGTTACAACTAATAAAGGTCAAAATGTGTGGACAGTTGTGTCTCCAGTTAAAACTTTACTCGTGTAAGGGTTGTCCTGATATTTACACATGTATGTGTACAGCCTGTGTTGTCCTGATATTTACACATGTATGTGTATAGACTGTGTTGTTCAGAGACAATCGATCCTCCAGTACTTCGATTATTTCCGAGGTTTCAATCTTCACTTGATTAAAATGTAACAAGTTAAAATCTAGAAAAACATTTCGGTCAAAATAATCAGCTTGAAACATTCTTTAGTACGTAGAAGATATCAAATAATTTGGAGTCCGCGATCAAATTACATTTTGATTGCGATTTTATATATTTGATGTCATCAAATTCTTTTTTTCATTTCTGGCGTAGATGCTTAGTTGAAATACGACGTAATCAATGTTTAGGAATAAAACCGTGCCATAATCATTGGTATTCACCTTTAGAGGATATTCCGATTGTCTTATTCCGATGTCTCACACGATCATGTACCGTTGAAAAAAAATATTTTTCTAAAAAATTTACATTCTTATTCACACATATAAAACTAAAGGCTAGAATCCAAAAATAAACAAAAATCTAGGAAGGAATTTGCAGAAATCGATTGAAAAGGTGAAAAGGTCGGTTACACGGCACCGATACACTATATGCATATATTGAAATTTCAGAAGCGTTTGCAACGCTTTAGAAGCTGGTAGCGTATTTCTCGAAATATAGAGATATCCGTGACCTGAATTTATACTGGAGCCTTTTTATATCACCATATGTCCTAAAATACGTTATTTACATACAGTTTGAAGAAATTTACTTTTTTTCCTAAATCTGAGAGCGAGCAACTTTAATACTACTCTATAACCCCTGAATTGAATGCAACGAGTAACCTAGCATACAATTTACAGAGCGCCAAGATTATATAATACACATAGAGCATCTGTATTACACCCAAAGGTGTGTGGCCTTGTTGTCACTATGTTGTAATGAGTTTTTCTACGCTAGAGTGTTATCGGTTTGAATTACATTAACGACCTAACTTTATACGAACTTAACAGTTTCCTTTAACATTGCTTAATCAAGAACTTCTTTCCGTTCCATTTTTGTCAAATGGAGAGAAATATGACAAAACCCAAGTAAACGCAGTGTTTAAGAGCTATGCTCTGGACAAAAAAATGTAACAAATGTTTTAAGTGGATAATTACAAAATAGGCAAAGTTTCAACGTCAGTGCTCTTTCGCTGTATGGCCTAAGGAGCTTGAAGTAATTCCCTTTAATACGTTTGAAGTTGTGCTCCGGATATAGAAGTTGGCGGACGGACGGACGTGTCAATTTTCATAAGCCGAAATTCCTTCGGGGACATACAAACAAACTGGTATTAAACAGGAAATGTATTACATGCTCTTGCAATTGTTGCCTCAGTGCAAATATTCTGTTTAGACATTCCTGTAAAAAATTGTAGATTTAGAAATCCTTGTAAGAATGGTGATAATCCTGACGGCATTGTCTTGTTAGGCAACTAAGTACTAGATCTATGTTCAATACCTTTGATAACGATCCCAGGAAATGCAATTTTAGAAAGAATGAAGATATATACCGTTTAACTGGATACCTTGTTGCGAAGGATTTAACACTGTTAGAGCAACTTTAAGAAAAATGAGTCCCTTGATACTTGTTACAACGAATATAGAAAACAAAGCGACGTGCTTTAGATAAAAACAACGTCAGACTGCGGTAATTGTTTGAAAGACAGATAGATATAGGGCAAGGTAATAACGAGATACGCTGTAACCAGCAAGTTCGCTAGTGTCTGTAGCTCATAAAATCAAATCACGAAGCGGATACAGACGATAAATTAAAATGAGCCAATGAATAAATGCCTACGCATTTCATTTAAGTCTAAAATTGAAAGTAGCAGAAGTTAAACTAAGCGAGACGTTCTCCAGGATATCTTTTTTGTCGGGGGAGGGGGTTCAAAATGAGATAGTAAATATAGCAAAATAAAAGGATATTGTACTTATGTCATGAATTCGTTGTTCTGCAGCATTGTCGGTAAAGACAGATAAATTTAAGCAGAAGACTGTTTCTTGGTGAAAATAAACTTGAAAAATGAATTCCAATAGTTTAGAAACTAGTTTTGAACTACACTAAGATAGTATGCATAGTCATTCTAAGGGTTATTCCAACTACAGATAAAACATTTGTGACTTACATTTGTCCCTACTTAGCATTTTGTGAAAATCTTTATTTTCATTTAAAGGGGCACTCCCTACATTTAGCAGATTATATTCTCGAAACATGGATTATGTGTTCAATGAACGTAAAATGATAAATAAATAAATACAATTTCAAAGAAGAACCTATGGCAAAATATGCCTCATTTTACCACAATTAGTCAATATAGATGCTTTCTGTAATAAATCGCATCCGCCCATTAACTGTACAACAACAACTCTTCATAGATTATTGAATGGTTTACGGTACTGCAGTATAAACCGCTGATTTTATCGATAATAAACTAGGAATACATAGTTGAAACTTTTAGGTTGAGTTTTAATATATCTGTAGATTTGAAATAATTGACTTCCAAATAATAAAAGTTGCAAATGCTTTTGAAATTCCAATACAAACATATAGCGTAGTGGTGCCGTAAAACTACCATTCTAACACTAGCAAATTTCTCCCATACAGGCAAAGAAGGATTTGAGCGTGATATACCTACCAATTATATCACGCTTGGCGTCCGGAACTATTTTAGACTGCTGAAAATCCCTCCCGTGTAATTTTCACACAACATCTACGAGAGTCCATGCGCTAATACACTTGGATTGGTATTGTTGTGAATGAATTCACGTGATGTAAAACAAATCGTAGTAAAATTTTCTACACTTCCGGTATC
>JAUMHA010040216.1:8395-19816 GCA_032359765.1 Saxidomus gigantea
GCTATTTGGAATGTTACTTAGCATTGTGTTGTGGACCACTACGAATTATTTCAGAATCATGACCCCTTGTTTTACAGTCGGGTGAGCGATATAGGGCCATCATGGCCAACTTGTTATGAATCTTGGTCAGAATGACAACCATGATGAAATCTAGGTCAATTTCGAACATGGGTCATCTAGGGTCAAAAACTAGGTCACAGGGTCAAAGCATAGAAAAACCTTGTGCATGCAATGGAGGTTGCATTTTTCATAGGATTTTCTCGAAACTTAGTCAGTATGATTGCCTTGATGATATCTAGCGCGATTGCAAGCATGGGTTATCTAGGGCAAAAAACTAGGTCACCCGGTCAAATCATAGAAAAACCTTGTATATGTAGTAGAGGTTGCATTTTTCATTGAATCTTCATGACACTTGGTCAGTATGATTGTCTTGATAAAATTTAGGTGGAGTATGAATATGGGTCATCTGAATTCAAAAACTAGGTAATCCGGTTAAAAACCTTGTGTATGCTATACAGGTGAAATTTACAACCAAATCATCATGTAAATTGGTCTAGAGATTTGCCTTGTCAAGGTCAAGCAGAATGATAATGTTTATGATTGAAGTTTGGTCAATTCATAGGAAAATGTTGTGTATGCAATAGAGGCTTCGTTTGTCATTGGATCTCCATGGAACTTTGTTAGAATAAGCGTCTTAATGTCATCTAGATAGAATCCGATAAAGGGTCATCACGGATCAGAAACTAGGTCACCAGGTCAAATAATAGGAAAACATTGTGCATGCAATATAAGCCTCCTTTTATATTGGATTTATGTTAACTCACCTTGACCTTAACATTGAGAGCAATGTTACTCAGGTGAGTAATATAGAACCATCATGGCCAGCTTTGTTTTATTTATAATAAATGATATAACTTGACAAAGGCTCATGTAATCTTCTGTTTTATAGTACATGCACATGGAAGTTTTATCACGGCTGTACACATACGAGAAGATTTTTAATTTTATATAAAAAGTCAGATCGTAATCATAAAGATCTGTATATTTGCTAATTAATGTGGTAAATCTTTCTGCAAGTTTTAGCTATAACAAATTGCGTTTTTGAGGACTGTTCCCTTAAATTATTATTTGATTATTTTACCGATTTTCACTGTGACTCTCACGTTTGGTGAATTTAACTACTAGACCTTTAAAAAGGTTTGTTTTTGGTTACCAGATTTCAACTAATATTTTGTTGTTGAGAATTCGCAAATTTTCAGATAGATTGTAAATATTAAGAATTAAATTGAACAACTAGTACATGTAAAGTAAAATTATGATATTATTGTTAATGTTAACATTGCCTAATTAAAAGGCCAAAATAGTATTTTACTAAGCTCAGACATTGAATCAGATGCAAAACAAAAATAACTGAAACAAAACAATTGACTGACTCTTATGGCTATGTAATTCTAAACAAACGTTTTTTCCATGCCTTATTTAACTTACCATAAAAATAAATTTTGGTCTATATTTCCATTTTCAGCAAGAATTGTTTTTTACATTTTAACCTATAGAATAGAGAGCTGAACTTTTAACACAGTTAATAAACCTATGGTCATTATTTATAACTAACTACAAATGTACATGTCTTTCTTTCTACAGACATTAAAGCAATACAGATATTTCTTGTTTTTAATATTTGAAACAGATTGAGCAGTAACATGAAAATAATATTTCTATTGGTCTACCTACAGAGGTCACGCGCAGGGGTCATCATGTCTACTGACCTGCGCATGGACATTTCTTCTTCTTTTTTTGTTTGCTATGAGAAGTCGATTTTAAGTTTTCTCATAAGATTTCAATATACCTAGGTTTGCGTACGACATGTCTGCTTTATGTCTATTAAAAAGTATTTGCACGCAAAACACAATCCTACATGGGCCTGTACTCGAACTTGAAATGAAAGTTTTAAAACCTGGAAAAAGGTTGTCCAAGGTCATTTTCAAGGTTGTCTTAAAGTGTCAGCATTAGCCTCGGACGTCTGAGTTTTCAACATTCAGGAGCTGTCTTTAAATTCATATAGACAAAACGTGTTCTATACGGTAAATGTCGCTTCTTTGGAAGACCAAACCTGTATTAACCCGCGCCGCTCATCCTGAAGGTTGCGGGATCAAGCACAACTGGGGTCACGACCGTACTTTTCATATGACACCAGTACTGGTTTGTCAAGGAAACGGACTCGAGAGTGACTCGATAAGCTACAAGCTTTCTTCACAATCGAGCTAAAGTAAATAGGTATTAACTATACACTAAACTATACATTTTATTACGGTTTTGGACGTTCAAAGCATATAACAAACATTGTCAGATGGTCTATGTACTATCAGATAGTTAAACAATATTTTGATTTCTGTCTTTGCTTTCTGTCATAGCTTGATCAATCGAAACGTCATAAAATATGTAGGTACATTGGATAACTATATCACCTATCAATTTACCCTCTTAAGTCTTTTTTAAAACATACATAAAGAAATATTTGGCAGTAAGCCATTATAAAAAGACGACAGTACTCGTGTTATGCGGCTGTCAAAAGTGCCTTTATACTGGCTTACTGCCAACTATTTCTTTATGCATGTATTCAAGCAAATGCACTGATTCATTTGTATGTTTTTTTCTCCAAAAACAAGTAATTTCCAAACAAAAACACTTTTTATATCTTCATCTGTTTGTAGAGGTTATTAATAAAATACTATCACATGTGCATTAACATGGTATTTAAAGACAGCATAACGTTTTGAAAGTAACTCGAACTTGAAAATCAGAGTTTACACACTTGCCAGGTTTAGAGAGGCATCCTACTTGATACACATTTACTGTTTTATTTATGTACTTGACAGACTCCATAAATATTTTACTGACGCCTACTGACAGATTCTTTTCAGCTATCCGAAATTGTGAAGATCCGTGATCGGTGATTTATCACTAAGTACGGAAACAGAAATCAGCAGGTATTATTGGAGAAAATCATCAGTTGATACTTCCCCTGTTTATTTATACGTAATGAGTACTAAGATAAGACTTGAAACGTTCACCAAGTATGCTTTGCGGTGTAAAGCCTGTACGTGTGTAATTTCCGACGTTCTACAAATATTCCGAGTTATATCCCAAAGCGTTAAACTGTATTTAAATACCTTGTGAATGTATATGATGCTCTGATTGAATAGTTTGATGAGTTATAATATTATTATCTACAGATAAAGGTCTAAAACGATTTTTGAGCGAAAAATAAACGTTTTTGAAGAAACAAACGTAGAACGGAAAAAGAGAAGTTGTATACGATGGTAATTAGATTATCGTAATGGATTGCAAATCGCAAAATTGATATATGGGACATGAAAGAAAAGGCCATATGAGGGCATGGAATAGCCATAGTAATGACAAAATTTTGAAACGATATGAAGAAAAACGAGAAAAGCGGCATCATAACACTTGAGAAAACCGGAATTATTCAGGGTCAGTGCAAGTGCACGATAAAATGGGAATTTTACCCTTTCACAATATGGTGCATGTACTTTTATTATTAAGTACATGATTACTTGTATGAAAGAATGAACAACTCTTATTCGAAGCACTTTCACACACAAACCTCAGCGGTATTCCTATGAAAGCTGAAAGTCAGAAATTTGATATGCAATGTGCCGTCACATGTAGTTAT
The DNA here is from genome assembly GCA_032359765.1 of Saxidomus gigantea. NCBI lineage: Eukaryota > Metazoa > Mollusca > Bivalvia > Venerida > Veneridae > Saxidomus > Saxidomus gigantea. The sequence goes on from JAUMHA010040216.1 coordinate 12,093, forward strand.
ACACGTTTAATATTTTGTTCTATCCTTGCCGAGTAAGAAGCTTAAAAGACAATAATTGCTTTATAAACTTTTCAAAAATATATATTCTCTCCATAATTTCACTTATTAGCAGATAGATTGAAATGAAAGTAATTCTTACGAAACGTGTTTTTTCATAGACTTGTACTAAATTTTTTCCTATCTTTAAAAAAAATGAAACTGTTTTACGGATACATGCACATAATGTGATGTAACAGTAGTAATATGCATTTTTCTTTGAGTATAAATCAGTGTTAAGTGCCATCTTAAAAACACTGATGGCGACATCAAAGGGTAGTAGCACTTATAACATGAGCAAGGCGAAATATGCCACCTTCTATGTCACCTACATTCTCCTTAACTATGCTCCGTTTGCACACACGTAGCTATCACTATTTTACTTTTAATTTTTAAGTACATTGTAGTTTTACCGCAATCGGCAGTGACTTGTGCATACTATAGTTAAAAAAATACCCCGGTTGTTTTTAGCAAATACCAAAAGTACAAAAGGTGAACACAGCATCTTTGTTAAATTCAAGCTACCTACGATTAATACTAATGTATTTTATCGTTAATATTCTTTAAAATAGTATTTTAACATTATTATCAATTGAATTCAATATGTTCCCCACAAAACCACTTGCCGCAGGCATGCGGAAGCAATGAGTCCGTTAAGTTCGCTTAGATAGTAATTTCTATATCAGTGTAATCAAAATTAACCGCCCAAATATCATGCATTAAGTATGTTTTGGTATTAAAATTTCGGTGAACTTGCATGTTTAGATTATTCGAACGGAAATTGCCGAGAAAAATGTAAAAAGCACGCATGCCTTTACTGCAGTTGAGTTGTAGTGTACTTTCGTCTTGACGGAAGCAAGTTTGGCCAAAATACTCTCTTTTAACTGTTCCAGGTCTTTCAGATTACTATTGTGTTCTATTTTGAAACTTAAATATGTATGAATAAAATACTTGTGTACAGTTTACAGTCTGCTTGTACGTTACTAGTTACAAACCGGAGAATTTGTTTGATCGGTATTTGTTCCACTTTGTTTTTGAAACGTGTGTTTTTAATTTGGATAGCATCATAGTTTAAACATATGTATTCCGTTCAATATTTCAAACATATACACTTAAAATCTCAAGTAGAATGGATTGGAAAACAAGCGTTATAAACGATTATATAAATCCTTTCCATGACCTTATGAACGTGCATCGTAAGTAACGTATGGTAAGGCATGTAAATTAATAAAGCTGACAAAACGGTTAAACACAAGTTACAACTAACATATTGATAGTTATGATATAATATAAACATACAGCTTAAAAGTTGACCTGATTTTTATTGCAGGAAGCAATGCCGTAATGTCACCCACAGCCCCCGGCAGAGGCGCCGGACTCATGCAGACGTCCTCAAACTGTGTCGAATCTCCTTGTTGCTGCAATGTAACTCTGAACACGTATTAAGATAGACTTGTTGGCTTCAAAGGTATGGTGCTCATTGCCAAGCAGAAGATTGTCAATTGTAGGAGGATATGGGAGAATTGAAAGGGATGAATTGCGGGCATTCTGAAATATCGAACATAGTAATAGATAGTGAGATGTTGTCTCGACCTCGCCATAAGTACATAATGGGGACTCATACTAATACTACTGCATACTAATCTTAAAAGGGTATGATAGATTTGGAGGTTGTTGGTCCCTACATAAAATAAAGGTGATGATCTGTTTGACCTACAGCGAAGTTTGGTGCACTGCGAACCTCGATTGAAAGTTCGTTCGACTCGGATAGTTTGAGGTCGGAAAGATGAAGCGTAAAGTTCAGTTCGAGTGTAAATCATAGGTGTATCTAAAAAGGAACGAAGTGTATAGACCTGTTGAATTGTTTGGGAATAAGTTTGAAAGATAAGATGGAACGAGTGCATTTTTTATTTTGTAAAATAAAAAATAAGACGATGCTTTCTTCTCCGTTTAGACAAGCTTTCCCAATCAAGATCATTCAGCAGTCCATCTGTGTTGCATAGTTTCTGTGCACCTTGTAGCGTCATTGAAGAACTGATAACCATGATACAGAATTTTATTTTGTTTTCATGAAATTGTTTTTGAAGGTGAATACCTTTTTAACAAAGTGAATAGAACACACACAAGAATCATACACTTGTAGATAGGACAGAATAATCGGCAAAGCCTCGTTCCAGCCATAACAGATACCCTCGGTGGCGGATATTTCGATCTGAAGCGCGTGCTCATGACATGACAGAAACTATTAATCAGTAGAATTTTAAAAATTGTATTCTTAATCTGGAATAAGGACAGCAGGTTTGAGCATTTCTAATGAAACAAGGTTTCCATATGTCTTTTACATTCTCTTAAATTATATTCTTTAAAACCAGAACACAGGCTATGTCTTTGTTAGTGATCAGCATTGAACTGATATGTTAAAATAAACATTGGATCAATTGTCAACTGCAAAATTATAAATTAATAATTATACAAGCATTTTGTGAAATTTTGAATTTGAGCGCACTTATTTTAAGAAAATAGACTGTATGTAAACTTTAGAGAAGAAAGTTACATGTTGCCTTAACTTTTTAGAATAAGCGACAGTCAGCTATTTGAAATTTCTGAAGCTTATACATTTTGTGGAAGCCGAGATTTAGTAATATAGTAGCATTTATCTGAAATTGATAAATACTGGCAAAACATGAAAGGTAATTGAATTAAGGCAACAAGGACTCCCTTTGATATATTCTAAATAATGAGTTGTGTACCAGTAACCCCACAATGAGAATTTAAGCCTCTGTCACAAACGTAGTCCGCGAAATAAAATAAATTTTAAAACTACGTTTCACCAGCCTGCAACCCTTTTTTTACCAGGAGGTTTCCAGAGCATTTAATTACTGTTCTCATCTTTATGTGTATGTAAGATAATACACCATGTTTGGTTTATCTTTTGAGGGTAAGTCTCAGACTCATATTAATATTTAAGTTAAAGTGTGTTTTTAAGGGTTAAATATACAATATAATGAATTTATAAACACCGCTAGGAAACACATAAACAAGAAACTACGCACAACAAAAAGGTAATCTTCACTTTTCACATGAATAATACGGTGATTATGTCATATTCTTATAACGAAAGATAGCGCGACGATTATATATTCGTGTCAGGAAAGAAGTAAAGTAAATGTGGATTCTTTTATTGCGCAATGGGTGTATTGTATTACCAATATGTAAGAGTTGTAAGAATCCCACCAAACAACTATCATGGAATGTGTGAACGTAATGTTGACCTTATAAAGCCCAAATATGTATTCAGGTGTTCCACTGGAGAAATTAATGGCTTACTGACCAAAGAGTTCGTTTAATGTGTATCTATCGACCTCATAATCAATCCAAACATGTTACTTAACATGATTAGGGTCGACGATTTATATGTGTTCTTTTAATATCAAGCCCTTATTGATATACCAAGTTTAAGAAATAGCTTGTTATTTCGTATCTTTTGTATTTGGAGAAAGCTTGTTAAATAGTGGCAAGTTAAACTTTTGTGGTCCCGGATGTTAGTAGACAACAACAAATAAAAAAAGAAAACAAAGAAATCTTTATTTACTTAAGACAAAATATATCCTCTGAATAAAATATTGTTAAGTATGTGTACTAAAGGAATTTAACTACTTACCTAGTCAACTATTGATGCAGATATATCAGATTTAAAGTTTATAAAATGTACTATACAAACTAATAAAATATTTATTGAAAATATAAAGATGTCATTATTCTGCCACAAAACCTATGAAATCATAAGACACAAGCTTTCTTATGTGGATTGTTTTAATTAGGATACAATATTAAGGCACTTGCCAGTATTTAACATATTTTGTATGAATGCTATAAAACAATGAGGTATCAAATTCATGAAAGCTCTGAATGTTGTTGAAAGTGAAATTAAGTTAAATTGTGTTGAGTTTCAAACAGAAAACACCAACTTCTTCAAAAACATGTGGGTGTTGATGTTCCCTCAAATGAACTGTATATTGATGCGAGGTAGCTTGCAATTCGCTGACTGTCTAACACGGTGACATATTCTGAGGTTTGTTGTTTACAGGTTCTAAGTTTTCCCTTCCCGTATCTTACAAACTCGTCAGACAGGTCGCCACTTGGAACTAAAGAAATAGGATCTTGATATTGCGATTGCAGTGTAATTTTCTGTTTACACATGCATTCGTATATGTGATCCTGAAACAACGTCAGATCTCCAAGTGCCTTTTCGTCTTTAGCCGTCGTACGCAATTCTTCAAAGTAACTTGCGAGTTGATTGAGCATGTCATAGTGAAATCTCATCTTCTCCAGAAATGATGAACGATTGTAACAATACTAAAAAAAAATGTGTAGTTTATCTATCCATTGTCGTGTAGTCATCGTATTGTCAACGACTTGTCAAACAGTAACAGGTAAAAGAATAGCAGAACATAATTCATAAAAATGAACAGATATATTTTTATATGACACATGAGGCATATAATCGAGACTTTGAACACATATGCATTTTAACGAACTCTGTTCATGCTATTTTTAAAAGAAATCATAACGGGAATTATCAATTTTGGTTACAGGGATATTGTGAGAAATATTTACTAGCACAGTAGCAAATTGCACAGAAAATTGATTTGTTTATACTGATTTGTTTAATCTCGATTTAGAAACAGGTTCTTACCACTTATTTTATTCACTCCTGGGCATTACTCCAGATGAAATCAACCTCGAAGTTATAGAGATAGAGAGAAGGGCAATGTGGAATTATATTTGTCTTGGACACTACCATTACTTGTCATACTAGTAAAATAATACAATACAAAGCTGTGAGGACTGCTTATGTATTGCAGAACGGTTGAGCTTCTTACATGAATAAGTTAGTTTCATAAATATATATAAAAAACAATTTTGTTTTAAATTCTTACATCATGTACAAACTTCGGTCGTTCAACATCAGCGTTGATATGAGATAGATTGATAAACCTTGCCATTTCTTTCAGTGAATCTGGTATGTCGATACAATATTCTTGTTCTTTCATCTGAATAAGAAAAAAGCATTACAAATATAACTAACTGCTAACATTGAAAATATAATTGACATGTAGAAGGAACAAACATTCAAAGCCGTAAATATTGTGGTCGGTAGCACTGAAATAAGACACTTTTTTATTCTCTGTCAAATAACCTTTTCAGACTTTATCGCCAACATTACTGTAAACAACCCTCATTCACATTCAGGACTGATATAATAATCTAGAATACTTTGTATGAAGACAAAAAGACTGCCTGCCTATAATGTGATCGCCTTGTATATAGTAAAATACGTTAATGTGTTTCGGCTTGTACAATGTAGATGTGTTCTGTAAATTTCGGAGGTAGTTTGATAGATTACTATCAAAAGGTTTAATGATTCTAATAACCAACTGTTATGCGAATTCGGTAGGCTTTAGAATACACTTCTATCAAGCAAACTGTATTTAGCTGACTTTTATGCGAATTATGTAGGCTTTATAATAGGACTTCTATCAACCAAACTTTTTTTAGCTAATTGTTATGCGAATTCAATATGCTTTATTATTGAACTTCTATCAACCAAACTAAATATAGCTAAATGTTGTGAGAATTCGGTGCACTTTAGAATAGAAAGTCTAACAACCTGATTGTAATTTACTTACTGTTTGCTTCAATATATCAGACTCGGTTACTAAGTCATTGACTTTAGCATTGACCTTCTGTACAAAAAATGCCAAACTTTGTTCTGGAAAAAATGCACCGAATTCGTCGAGGAAACAAGGCGGAATTTCTCCTGTACTCTCCTTCGTAAAGTGGCCCCGCCTACTACTGCTACACAAATACCTGTAATACAAATGCATACAATTCTTTTTATTATCATACAATGGATATTCTATCGATATTCTTTAACATATTTGTAACTAACAGGTTATATTATTTACCATAAAACGGCCTGCAGGCAAACAGAATAGAACGTACACAAGTCAGTTGAATTTATGTCTACCATTGAAAAACAATTATTTTGAAATTGATGAAGAAGACACATTTTACTATCTCATTGAATGGTAGACTCTTTAAAAGCAAAAAGTTATGACTTTAAAACATGTCAAAAGAACGACAGAGAATGATGTTAGATAAATTAATGCATAACAATACATACAAGCACGAATTATATTCATATTGTTTATTGAGTTTTCTTCAGATTACCAAAACGCAGATGTTGTTAATGAAAGAATCAGCGACTTTTATATGCTTCTGTCAGGAAATCAGTTTAGTGGAATATGTCAACTGTTTATTTTTCGTTTTCCATGCAGAACGCCCACGACAGGAACTAAACATTTACACAAATGGGTTATTATACCAGCTAATGATAACTTAACCACACTGAAATTTGGAGTCCTTTTACATGCAATGTAGGCAGCGGAAGTTTTTACAAACGCTATAGGCGATTAGGAATGTGTCGGTGTCATATTGTTTTATATAACACCGACAAGATTCCGTTTGCATTTAAGTCTGTATTTATTATATCATGCTTGATGTCGATTTTAAAGAAGTTTGAAGTCCCTTTATCACTTTGATATCCATAAAGAGATAACAAATTTGCAGATGAATTTTGATAGATGTATTTAGTCTGATTACATTTCTTTTGTATTTTGACACTCGTTCATGAAAAATGTGTTGCAAGACAGCGTTTCTTATAGTTAAAATAGTGCGCTCTATTAAAAGCATGCAATTTCGATTAAAACGTTAGGATTGATTTTGGAACAAATAACAAAACAATTGTCGGTAAAATATATATTTCTTGATAATATAAGCTAAAGGTAATTTTACATACAAAATGCTAATTGGACTTTAATGTATGGCAAAGAGGAAACTGAGCCAAAATAAACGAAGTATAATTATATTTTGTGGCAACACGGATGACGTCATTTTTAAGCTTGTATATACATTGTGACATATTTTACAGCTGTCGTCAATGTTAAATTAAGCTTTTTACAAGACTTCGCTGATAAAAGATATGTTAATTCAACTGTATTTCATGCATTCTCCGTCGTTCACTCACCAAACTAGAAAATCTTTATAATAATGCCGCAGGAATAATACTTATATAAGTTTACAATTATGTCCCTTGGAGTGAAAACATGAATTCAAATCGCTCTGTGAAAATTAAAATATATCGGAGCCTTATAATTATGTGTGTATCATTATTAAGTGAACTTAAAGGAATAGTATTTATGTCGGATAGACCGGAGGGGCTAGATACTTCCGGAAATAGCGGGAATAAACGAAATGAAAATATATCGATAGTGGACAATGGAAGTGGTCAAAACGGTTCCAGGCGGAAAAACAGTTACACTTGGAAAATATAAACAAATGGATAAAAGTATAAGAACTGTGCAGTGAACATATAGTCACGTAATGGCAAGGGTACCCGAGCCCCGGTCTGATGTTTCTTTTTTTCTTAAACGACACAACGAATAATGTTAAAACTGATATTGATTGCTTGTTTACTGTGAATGATTTAAAAATTTCTCATACGATGTTACACCGGTCATTTTTGTCCCATTTGATTCTATGGTAAAAAGAGCACTTTTACACACTTCCTGTGACTTTCACAACAAAATCCAAGCAATCAGCTGTCCATATTTCTCATCTTCATC
>JAUMHA010040327.1:9461-19814 GCA_032359765.1 Saxidomus gigantea
AAAGTTAGGGAATACGACATTTAATGTTTATATTAGGGAATACGACATTAAATGTTTATATTAGGGAATACGACATTCAATGTTTATATTAGGGAATACGACATTAAATGTTTATATTTTCATAATTTGCATTGTCATTCTCTTACTATATCAATTTATTTTAGGGGTGGTTGATGGTTTGACATCTATGGTGTTTTTAATATTTAGCCAAGATGTAATCAGTTAAAAGACTATCTTTCATACCTCCTTAATAATATCATTCCTTTAAATTTGCCTTAATTTACTACGTATTTCAAGCAATAAATTACGCTATAATGCCTTTTGCAAAGTCATGATAATATGGTTTTCGTATTAAAGCTGGTATACTATATGCTATCATGTCTTTATGTGTTTCTCAACTGTACAGAACTTGACATATTACTAGTTGGTTCATTTATCTCTCTTCAAACGCACTCCCAGTGTATTGTTCAAAAGGGTGCGGTTGGGATCAGACTCTTTTATATTTACTAATCGGAACAGGTGCATATTTGATTAATATGTAATGCGATGATATCAAAATTATTTCAATTGTACTCGTAGGTTTTCTGGCTGTTAGTACTAACGTGACACTTACCTGCTACGAATGCAACCATGTTTGCTGAATATTACAATATTATCCTGAACCTTGTCAATTGTAAAAATGACCAAACAAGTATTTTTTAGCAAATTGTAAGAACTCTTGGGGCCAGTAAATCACTTTTAAAATATTTGACGTAATCAAGTCAGGCAAAAAGGTATCACATAACTTTGTGTGAATGTCAGTATTTTCCTCAAGTAAGCAATAAGATGTTGGAATAATAATTTAGTAGCCTTGATTGACAAGGCGAAGGAATTACTCATATCACCTTTTTACGCGAAAACATTAATTTTCGTCCATATTATTGTTTCTTGCCAATATGTCCATAAAGAGTAGCCAGCCAATGGCAGAAAATAGAGGTCATGTGGTCAGCTGTAGTAATAAGAAAGAATACGGTGCCTTTTAGTTTTAAGGGCTAAGATTTAATAACACAAGATTACACACCCCTTTCCGAGGAGTTGAAAACCCTTCGTTTGCTTCGACAATTGTACCTGCTTGTCCCGGTTCTCTTGCAAGTCTGCATGAACGAAACACCTTTAATATCTGGTTTCCTGCTTTGGCTAAAAAGCAAGAAGTTGGATGACATACCTTTTTTGTTTTCTTTTTGAAAATGAGTTTTTTTATGTTTATGATGCTTTAATTGTAAAATCAAATAGTGACATATCGCAAATTACAAGCCGATATAAAAGATCCGTTTGGGACCGAATGCAAGTGTCCAAAAAAACAAAATAGTTTTAACAACTTATTCCCTGGCTTCCAAGGATCGTATAACACTCTTGTTATGCTATTAAGCATGGATAGACCACGGACATTCAGGTAAAAGTTCATTTGTATATTTTTACATATAAATATCTTCAAATTGATGAAAATAAATAGTATATAAGATTGAAATATAACTTATGAAACACATACATAACATTTATTTTGAAATATCACAAGATAACATCAAATACCGTAAAACTATTTGTACGTCATAAATTATCTCATTATCTATGCTCGGTAAATCGAAGCTGTTTGCTTCGTTTACTATCATGATATATGTGTTTTTAATCAACACTGTATACCATTTTCATATCAGTAGTTAAATGGAAGGTTTGGTAAGTTTAGTTTACACTAAAGGAGTTTTCTATTTCAATTTGTAATACGATAAATCAGCTTAAATATATTGAACTCGGACATTTATGCCTGATAACAGAGCACGGGGCAGAGAGAGGGCATCACACTGACAAACGTTTCGATTGCACCTAGTTTTGTTACCAATATTCGGTTACCTGCCAGGACTTTAAATAATATCCCAAACCTCGTCATTGTAAATTAAATCAGAGCGCTGTGAGCACTGACGGCAGGGGGCTATAGATTAATTCCCCTTAAAACAACTTTGGCCTTTCTTATTTGCGCTGAACCTTACATAAAGCACGGGTCGAAATATGCAGAGGACAAAATTCAATATATGAGACATAATTAATGCTTAACAAATACATGGGTTGCAGGGAAGTTTGGACTATTGTAAAGCGTCCGCTAAATGAAAATAATCACATGATCAACATAATTAATTGTTTGAGAGATCAATATAATTAATTCGATCTGCGTTTTGTTCAACTTCAAGCGATATGATCTGATGATGTAGCTCGAAAATTATTGTGTACCAAGGATAAGACCTTGAAACTGAAATAAATAAAGCAATACCAACAATGAAATATCAATACAGCACTGTGCAATGTGTATAACAGGGAAAACCAGAAATGATTCTTGGTCACCTTCTTATCAGTGTAACTTTTCTCTGGGCATAATCAGCTCCAACTTGTGCTGGGCAGAAATTTACCTGGATACGTATTCACGCACCGACAGAGGGCATTAAAAAGAAGTGCAATATTCACGAGTATTTAGAAATTTATCTTGGTCTATGATTATATTACTTTCCCTTTTAATTTTAATTGGGCTATTCTACGAAGTAATTAAAAATCAACTAAAGATTTTAGTTGATATTCACACCATGACGGAGTGCATTGTTCAAGAATCGTAACTCAACCTTAATTTTGTCATTCCTTTTATTTATTTTAATGCGTGTATTTCAAAGTATCTTAATTCTATTTCATATAGATAAAGGCATTGAATGGAACTAGTTTCAATGAACGATACAATGTCTTGTTCCATTTTGTACTGTCTCCCTTTATTTAAATTTCAACCGAACTTGTAATATAGTTCTACAATTTTCACGTAAATGAATTTAAATTTGTGAGTTTTAATCAGCAAGAATTGCGCATGTGCGAGTACATACGTCGATAGGTTACAAATGTTTTCAACTTATTGAAAATGATGTTTGATATCTTGGTTTATGAATGACATGCACAACCCTAATCAGTGGAAGTACCTGGGTTTGAGTCGTAGCCTAACCTTTTTTACCATCCGTTCATGAGGTGAACGCTTTTTTTGAATTTTGACAAATTTCTCACAGATATGAATTGGGTCATCTAATGAACATGATATTAGGTGATCTCATCTAAATGTGTAGAAACGGGTTTAAGTGTTCCTGGCCTTTTGCTTGCTGACATTAAAAAAAAACTTCTCTGAAACACACGTTTCTTTTTTGTTCAACGTTGCTGATATTGAACGGAGACGAAATTCAACAGACGCATACGCAAGACGCATAAGTACAAATTGCTAAAAGAATTGCATGAACTATGCAGAGTCATTATATCTATCCAGCATTCAAATTTATATAATAGAAAAAGAAACAGGATGACAAGAAATGTATCGTTAATCCGTAGATTTGCTTATTTTGCACTCGAAAACATTATGAAAAAGCTTGTATAAACGTATCGAATTTTGTTTACGTAACGCCCGTTAAAGAAACTTGTTAATAAAATTGAAAATTAAGATGTTTGAATTATGACAGCTTTATAAAAAGATAGCCCCTAGATATGTAATTCATTTTCACTATGTCATTTAATGAAATATTGTATTGAATATTATGACAAAAGCAGTTTATATTAGATCACAACGGATCTGCTCTTATACCAACTTCTTTTCTTCAGCGAAGATGGATAGTTTTGAGCCTAAATGTTCTAAGGCGTCGAGTATTGTTCAGTTAATATTTTAGTTACTTAATATGGAACTCTTTACATTTCGTTATTGAAAGCCACTGAGATTTACTTATTCACAAAGTTAACGTATTCAGTAAATAATTTTCACTGTAAGACGAAGCGGTGTTGGAGACGTTGTTAAGAACGGCATTTTTCTGTGCTAGCCTTAGACCAACTGTTTGAGTTTCGAATCCTTCGAATGTTAACGAATCTCCAACCAACGCATGTAACTAATGAACAAAACAAAACGAAGAATACAACTAAATAATTACCTTGGCAAATGTCGAACATCGAATAATGTTTTGCTTATTATGTGTACATGCCATTTGAAACATTCAAATTAGTTCATTATCGGTGCATCATGATACAGCAAAAGACTAGACATGACATGCAATTGCACAGGAAGTCAACACCCAAAACAATATTTGGCAATGAGCATTAACCATATTTTTGGTAAAGATCTATAAAATAAAACCTTTATATATGCTTAAAGGCAAAAAACTTCCTAACAAGACTGAGGTCCGATTACAGTATAACCTGCAGATAAATCAACACCTGTCCATAGTCAAATTTATGTGGTACTAAATCTTAATGTGCCATTTTTCGGTCTGCATTAATTTCAAGATGTTAACGATGTTATAGTAAAGTAGTATAACCCGTAAAATATATTCATTGTCTCCCAGTACAAAAGGAAGACACATAATATGTCCTTCTATCTGTTTACACGTCAGATAGTAGGCCAATAAATCACGGAAAATTAATCATATCGTATTAATTGATCACGGATCGAATAATTGACGGCTGGTTGCGTCGGGTCTTCTACCGAGAGGTCGGCATCCTTTGAGCCGTGGCGATGATTTCACAAAATACTTTTGGCAAACAGATGATCGATATTCTTTGACCTTAATTGCATTGATCATATCTTAAAAACTGAATTATTTGTAATGATACGCAGTTTTAAATCATCAGAATTTATCATTAATTCGGTGGTGATTCAACCACAAATGACAATTACAATATATCTCATTGTACATTTTAAATATAGATAGTTATTGTCAGATAAAACAAATTTGATTAAATTCAACGAATCGGATGATAAAGCCGTCTTCGTCTAAAGTACATTCTACTTTAAATGGCATTTAAATAAGATTCATCAATTCATCAATCCACTTCAGTGCTTCGGATGGTCTTGCACTGAAGATCGTTTCAAGTTGGCCTTATCAGGATTATGACAGGTCTGTTTTAAATCGGCTTCTTTCATTTTGCGACATAACTGAGAATATTTCAGATAATACAAACAACATTTCCTGTGTTAGGAAGTGTGACAAACATTACAGCAATTTCATTTAATACGCATGAACTCATTGGGCTGAGATATTTGGTTTGTAGTCTACACATTATGGCGCTCTACCAGGATTGTTCAATTTATATCGAACGGTTCAAAGTTGGCCCCGCCCGAGGGTTCATTTATTTTACATAGATTAACACATGGAAGTACTTTTAAAGTCTTCTCTTCCCAAACCATTAAGCTCAGCTTTAACAGTTTGTGTGTAGCATCAGCTGGCAGTCCTCTACAGAGATTGTTCAACTTATGCCCTGGGGTCCAACTGAACCCGCCCCAGAGGTCACTTGTTTATAAAGACTGATATAATCAGCTATTTCAAACAAGATGATCATGATGGTCCTAGATTGTGTTGTACCAAAGTATGTTCAAAGTATGTCCATCGAAGTTTTAGTAATTTTTAATAACAGTCATTGTATTTTTAGAACAGTGACCATGACCCCAGATTTATTAACTTGGTATGCAAAAATGGTGAATCCTTTCCGACACAAGTTGAACAGTTTTCTTTATAAGTCTGAGTAAACATATGACACCAAAGGGCGTGGTCAATTTTCACCCCAGGGGAATGACTTGAACAAACTTGTTTAAAGACCACTAGACAATGTTACATACAAATATTAGCACTTAATGTTATTCCTATTAGACCTCAGAGAAATAATTTGAACAAAATTGGTAGAGATCCCCTAGACATACGCATCAAATATCTAAGCTCTTGGATTTGCGGTTTGAGACAAGACACTCTTTTATCATTTCTTTTCAAAACTCTATGTTAAACAAGTGACCACCCGTGCGGGGTCAATTTTGATCCTAGGGGCATGGTTTGAAAAACTTTAGTAGACGCTGCATATCAAATCTCTGAGCTGTGGGCTTTGATGTTTTAGAGGATTATATTTTCAAAGATATTTCTACTTTTAGCTATAGCAGCCATGTTATTCATTCGGTCAACCGGAGCCATTCGGATAAATTCAAGAGAATTTACTGACCAAGTCTGATTATATTTTATGAAATGCTTTATAAGAAGAAGTCATTTGATGCAATTCAAATGTCAATGTGAATCTATTCTAAGTGTGTATAGACAAAGGCATAGATACGGTAGTCTCGCGTTGACACATCGGACGTACAACAAAAGACTGACATTCATTGATCCTTAAAGTAATAAAGATCTTCTTGTCCTGAACTATTAAGCACAGAGCTTAGATAGTTGGTGTGCAGCATCATCAAGTTATCTTCTACCAAGGTTGTTTATATTATACTGAAGTGGCAAGAATTGGCCACACACTGGTGCATATCATTTCATAAAGACTTAAATAAGGTTTTTTTAAATTATTTTCCATAATTGCAAGGTCTTGCTTGAACTCACTACTACTTTTTTTTAAAGCAATATTCTGTACAGTGTTGAAATTTAGACCATGCGTTAGGATTTATAAAACAAAAACAACCTATTAAAATAAGTTCACGTCGGTTTACCTTTTTGTTATTTTTAGCTACAGAAACGAATGTAGGACCAAATTTACAGGTTTACAAACAAATTTCAATATTTATCCCGAATGACCTTGACTACGACCTCTTGATCTACTTTTTATGTTTGTGCAACTACATTCATAAATTTAAGGCCATGTGTACAGTATGGTAGACGAGTATCAATGTTGGTGTTTTTGCATCTTTTTCATTGATGACCTTGAATTTAATGTGTTTGGCTCCAGTCTAACAACATGTAGCCTTTACATAGGCTTGAAAACTTAACAACCACTGAACTTCTTCTCTGTTTTCTGCGACCATGTTGTTGACCTAGTTTAATGGCCAACTGTACCTTGTTGCAATATGACCCCCTTGCTATATTTTAGCATATTCACATCATTAATATATTCATAATATTAACTTACTCATAACGTTAACGTTTTATCGTAAACTAATTCACAACATTCTGTTAATCATAAAGTTAATGAATTGATAACATACTCTCGATACCAATGATACCATGAAAGATAATTTCAAAGTGCAACAAGATCACTGATACAACCACTACTACACTTACTTTGTGCATAAATATAATGCTAAAAATACAAAGCAGTTTTTATTATCACAGACATAGAGACGATTAGTAAATCAAGGAATTCACACATGCAAAAACTAACATATTTGCGATTCCAAACGTCAAACCTTTGTTACCGGAAACATCTTTAGCATATATAATTAGTGGTAAGTGTCATAAGCGTTTAAAAATCGTTGAAGGTTGTTTGGTATTAACGTCTTGTGTAACACATCGCTCGTTAGGAATTCGTGTTTTTCATGCTTGTAGTGTAAGAATAAAATTTATGTCTGCTATGTCAAAATGGGGGAATGAATTTGTCAATACAAGCATTAGGACTAGCAATGTTCCGTGTTAGGTTCCAAAACATTGATTTATCTTAGAGAGCTTTTACAAATGCAATAATAAATTAGTGAACAAATATGCAAATATATACAATGAAATAATAACTTAACGATTAACTTAACTAATTAATTAATAGAAAAAAATAATAAAAAGAATAAATGAAAATATTTGAATGATTACAAACAAGTGAAGTATTATTATTCTTACCTGATTGTCAATATTCGTAACTGCAAGAACTGTCTTTAAAACAAGTATATTTAAAAAATCTAGGCGGGGCTAGTATATATATACATTTTTTTCAATAACAAATGATTCTAGTAATAATGAAAAAGATGTATTGGGTATTACCGACAATGCTGCAAATATGCGTATAAGGAAAATACGTTTTCATTCAGTCACAGTTATTTTACAGCCTTTTTTAATCGTTTTTTTTTCCACAAATACCTCAACTACGAAAGAGACTATATTTCCCGGCTTACACGAAAATACTGTATGCGACCACGCCTAGTCCATAAATCCGTTAGGGATTATCTCAAAATATCAGCATATAACTTATTTATATCTCCCAGCTATTTATTCTCTGGAAACTTGTAATTCTTGTAATACTTTTCTCATTGTTCGTTGCCAAGATGATAAACCTTAATTTGACAAATTTCAAGGCGGCATGCGGATTATATGTATTAACATCTTGTAATAGTAACATTTTACATGGTAACATACTTTCTAGCGGACTTTTAGTACATTTTTAAGATTTGATCTTGTAATAGCAACATTTCGGCGATTTGTTGCCCTCTTTGTGACATTAATGTTTATGTTCACACGTACGTTACTATATGAGTGAATTTCGTGCCACGTGCTTGAAAGTGATAACATTCCTCGAATTCGTTCCCGTATTATAACCGGGCAGTGCATTGCATCGGAGTCTTATTTTTAAATGATAAAGAGTTTTCCGTGCATGTAAGATTTTGATAAAATTCCTTATAACATGAGAAATAGAAAGGAGAAAGATAAAAACGGCTAGATTTTCATAGAAATAAATATAAAATTGGCATTTCCATTCACATTTTGTGTATAACATTGCGATAATCTCTTTTTCAAATGAATCGCTCCCTAACATTTTTCATATAAAATCAACTTAGTAATTCAAATCGTGAGCTCGGAGAGGCGAACTGTAGACTAGTTGCTAATCTGCTAATCGAATCAAAAAGTTCAACGGCGAACTGCAAGACAACTCAACGTTTATAGTCACGAAGCAAAGACTAAATCCCTTTATTTTCTCATTTTATATCACAACAAGGATACATTAGGTGAATACATTTAAAGATAAACAGACTTTCTACATCAAAGTGAGTGGCAAAAAGACGATTAATAAAATGCTGCAAGAACAATACACAGATTTACATGTATAACAGTTTTGTTTCTTGTAAGTGCATTGAAAACCTACTAGTAAAACTATTGACTATCCACCTATTCTATATGGTTCAAGCTAATTAGAGAAATAGCTTTGTTAATTGTTACAAGTTTTGAAGTTGTTCACTGTGTTTTTTGCTTATTTTGACCTTAATCCATTTCCGTATTTTCAATTGTTATACAACTTTGTGCATCGTGCGAACAGTTCTGTAAATTTATCTTACATTTAAATAGGTGTACATTCCTTTTCTTTCATATTTGACTTGCGATCAGATCGAAAACAAAGTTGTGAATTTCAATAAAAATAGACATTTAAGCCATGTTGAAACATTTCTCGTATTACATGCAGTTCACAAACTAGTCACTACTAGCCAGTATCTTGTACTTTTTGAAACCTATAAAATATGCATGCTAAAAATTGAAAACGTTTGGTTTCAACCGCATGTCTAAATTTGAAGCGTTTCCTTGTTTTCTTACGTAATCAAGTTTTATGAACACCTTTTTCCTATAGGAAATTACCCCCTTATTAAACTCGCTACAAATATTTCATGCACAACTAGGTGAAATTCTTAGCCAGTCATTTACAAAATAAATTTTCTACCTCATTAGTTTGGAGATAACAACATATATCGATATACGATTAGTAAACTTTTTTCATGTATTAACAATAAAATATTGACGAGATCAAACTAATAAATACATAATTATGAAAATATCAACGTATCTTTATGAAAAATACTCATGTAATATGAAAACTTATAATATGTGAGATGCACTTATCAAACTTAATTATTATAGCAATTAACTATTTACGATATCATTCCAAATAAATACGTAGTTATAATAGTTTATTTGTGTCCCATCAGCATATACATTTACATTTCATAAACATGAATAAAACATAGAACCAATGTTAAGCTGCCACTCAATATTGAGTTATAGGAAACTATTAATTATTATCACAGTCACATGTACATTATAAAAATTATATTAGCATAGCGTTATCACAGACTATAATGAAAGTTACATAGCCTTATCACAAGCTATAGTTTAAAGTTTGTCTCATCCAATACATGTGCATATTGCTAAACATATATACTAAAATATAAAACACATGTAATTGTTCTTTCTACTCAATAATAAAAAGAGACTGTTCAATATTACAACAAAATCACAGAATTATATTAGGACTAATTACACAGAGTAAAAGTTAGATTACCATTGCTAATCCATGATTACGAACTGCCATAAAATTAACAAATGTAAGACACTGAAAATTGAAAAAGAGGCCCTAACGGGCATAATGAAAAATGTCTTAAGAAATCAAATATCAGCCCTGATCAGATCAAGGATGAACTGATTAGCAATGATTACATTAACTGAGATAAAAGATGACGACATCTTCAAATAAAAAGAATATTAGTTAAATAAAAGATTATTTCTAGTTTTTTAGAATTTTAAAACAGGTTTTGGCACTGACATTTACCATTTCTTTGTTGGAGAAAATAAACTTCAATTTAGCAGAATC
>JAUMHA010040438.1:0-13732 GCA_032359765.1 Saxidomus gigantea
AAAAATAACTTAAAGAAGTGATTAAGTGAGTGATGAATAAAAGATAAATATAACTTGTAGAAGTTATCTAAAATAACTTAAACAAGTTACACCCCTGACTGGTAGATGCTCACTGTGAGTGTGACCTATTCCAAATAATTGTACTCAACGGGTGAATATCGTTATATTTTTTGCTAGCTGCTATCCAGCGTAAAAGCACAGATATCTATAAAAATGTCCGTATTTAAAATGGGTCTGCATTTGGAGTCGAATTATTGAGATTAAGTGTGACCATACTGTGGAGGGAACTTGAAAAATCACTACCAGTAATTTAAACATGGTCTACTATCCTTAAATTATGATCAAGTTGCTAATATTGATGCCCTATTGCCCAAGACAGTCAGACCAATATGTGGACACTACCAGTACATGGACACTTCCATTTTTGATGTTTTCTAAATCAAATGATCCTCTTGCATTACTTTGATATAACATACTTTTATGTGTACTGTAGCAGTTCTTTTCTAGTTTGAATGTATTACATTTCGCAGTGCTTTGTTAACATTCAAAACTTTCCGTAGATTTTAAAGCAACGGCTTATCTGAATAGATATGAATAATGATAGTTCTCTTCCCAGAAAAAGTGTCCGCAAACTAGCTGTTCTGGTCGTCTAAAAAAAATGTGCGGTTCATGTCTATTTTGGCCAAATTTGACGGATGAATACCCGTTTTTCACAACAATCATGAATGACAATCTTGATCACGTTGACCACCAAACTGCCTATTCACTGTCTATATTAAGTATGTGACACACTCTTACAAATAACACCAACTAAAAGGTTCTAGTACATGATAAAATACATAAAATCTCACCCATTTGACACTGATTTTCAATTGTTTTCATTCATTACAAATTATCATCAACATCCGGGCTATTGAAAATGTTAATTCATTGTAACCCGAGTTATGATTGGTCAATATTTATTGTATTTCGAGACGACAATTCTGGTTGGATAATTGTCATAAGATTGACGAATTTTTCTACAGTGATCTCCCCTTACAAGGAGTGTGAATTCACTTGTGAAACTATGTTATTTTTTTTACACAGCTGTGATTAAAATCAAGCATGAAATCATGCATTGTCCTTTTAATGTAGCATTTTATGATATCTCTGTTCTGTAAACTTTATTGATTGCTCAGCATGAACTTGATTATTTCAGTTTAGAGACTTGAACTTGAAAATCTAAAGTGAAAGTAGAAATTTTCAGTTCAGGACAGTTTTTGGTGTCAATACCATTTCCTAGGACTGTGTAAGTATTGTGCAGTAAGTCATTATTGTTTACATCACATTGAAGTAGCCAAGCCCAATATATGTGTTCATTTTCACTGACTCTTGTCTTGGATATTACCTTTTTACACTTCACAATTATTTTATCAGTTTGACCCATTTTTTATCTGTTTATTGGTCGGTGTATTAAGACAGACTATAAAAGCTTAATAAGGTCAATTGGTTAAGGTCACTGACTGAAAATCATAATTTTCTTTCTTCTATAGTATGGGTTTTAAATTAGTTAGTGCCACTGAATTTATAACTTATTCTGATTAATAAGATCTATTAGTATATATTTAGGAAGCAAAGCTAATTAATTTGACATTGAAGCCAGCGGGAGTGCTGTTATAGCCTATAAGGCTTTCTTGGCCATCTCGTTTGTTCTTAACTGGATCATGGAAATTCAAAGGGAACATTGATGGAAAGCATAATCATTTTATAAAGTTAGCAACTTCACGACCTTAGTTCAGTTTAGTTTCACTATCTCATGCCACAAGTGTTATATGGTTTGAGCATGTGTGATAAATTCACATGGCATGTGGTTATAAATACTATTGTATTCATTAATGTTTATCCTTTTTGTTTTATAGAAATTACAAGTGTCAATGGAAACCATAGTAACCAGGAATCTGTCTGATTTCTGTACAAAAGTACAGATTAATTCTGTACAAAAGTACAGATTAATATTAAATTCCTAATGTATTTAGTGGTCAGCTTTATTTGTAACTCTGGATATTTTATAGCACACTCTGATACTTACACCTTAGTGACTTTAATATAATAAATACTTCTACATGTAAGTCATTCTATGGACCAAATTTATATTTAGAAACATGGTTCTTCAGTTTCAAAGATACCATTTTCAGTTTGCAATAACTATACTTTCTGAACATATCAAGCTGAAGAAGAAAGCTGAGGATGAAACTTGTTGACAGAAGGTTAAACAAGCTTATAATAATTTTAGATAACTTTTTACGATGAAGAAATAAAAGCCAGCTTATTGTACCAGGCAGCAAAAAGGTAAAAATCAACTCCAAAAAGCCAGGCAAAAATAAAATATTTATACAAATTGTCTGCAGACTTCTTCCTTGTTCTCGATTCTTTGGTGTTTCATGTGTATTAATGTTAAATAAATGTCTATTGCAGGTTGAGGAAGCAGCAAAGATGAAAGTTTTCAAGTTTAATATTCCGAGGGAGTATGTGGAGACAGCTGTCAGCATCATACTTCGGGTACCAGCTCTGTTCATACTGGAAGGGTGGTATAAGTCTGACCCAGATGTTGCCCTCCAGAACACTTCAGAGGACGTTGTGGCTATAGCATATTGTGTCTACTACAGCAGTATGTACTTAAATTAAACATGTAACTCTCGACCGTGCTTAGTTGCAAGTGATTCTTTATTTGTGACTAGTACAGATCTTAATCAGCTTTCTTATCCATACTGTCTGATCATGATCTGCGCTGTTTGCTATCACATAATAAATTTTTACCAAATTTTAACAATTAATGGCACTCTCCAAGTTTAAAGCTGGACAACTTCAGTCTATATTATATAAATTTAGAAGGGTAAAGGGTATAGATTTTAATTTCATCAATTAAATTTTAGATACATGAACCGTTAGATAATTTTCAGGCTCCAAAAATAACAATAATTGCCAGTTTTTTCAATGTCTAGATTTTTCAATTCGAATCAATCTGTAAATAGAGATCTGATCAACCATATAAATGGAGAATATAAGGGTCTGTAGAAACATACTTTCTAAGTTCTAAGTTACTTTTTAGTCATAGGATGACATACCTTGGTAGGCTTGTTGGTCATGACCTCTGGAAGACCACCATTGATATTGGGGTCAGGTCAAGGTCGCAAAGACCTTTAGTAAAAGGAGATAGGTTATGATCAGTTACTTAATATCACATCGTAGGCTTATTGAGCATGATCAGTGGAAGAACCCTATTAATTTTGGGGTCAAAGATCAAGGTCATACACACTTATAATTAAAAATTGGGGGAGACATATGTTTATCACAAAAGCAGTTTTCTTGGTAATGTAAATTTTATTTTTAAATTTCAGTTGTATTGGTTGCCTTAGCACTGGCTACCATTCCCTTGGAGAAACTTGTCATGACGTACATGTACATAATCAGTTTGGCAATGATGTGCGGAGCATATTACCTCTCTGACATGTACATCAGAGTGGAAGAAAGCAAAGGAGTTGATGTCAGTAATCGACTGTTTGCAGCACTATGGGACTATGAAGTGACAAAAAGAATGATATTGCATCTCTGTGCCCAGTGCGCTATAGCTACAGTTGCGGCCTATCTTGTCGATATGAAAGATTGGACGAAATACACGTTACTTGTTTTTACCCTACCAATCATAGCCAGGTTGTCGGGACTCCCTGTGAGGGATTTACAAGCTGTGCATAATTTCAGTGTGATATTCAGTATAACTATGACAGTGTTTTATACATTTAACACATTTGGTTCAGGACTGCGGGTGTTAAGAGACGGTTTAGGACAGGTGAAAGAAGCGGTTACGGAAGTAGGATGGATTCCTGTGATAGTAACATATTGGCATGCCGTGATGTTACCTGTCCAGTTACTAATATTTTGGACTTGTTTGTTTTCTTCCCAGATTTTTGTGTTTTTCAAATCAAAAAATATCTCTACAGAAGGGCTTGCACTGTTTTTATTGGCAGCCATGGGTGAGAGTTGTGCAACTCCAGTTAGTCTTTTTGCACTGTGTATAACAATATCTTATTTCTCATACTATGTCCTGACATTGACTAAAGTATTTCTGCTTGGATGGGATGGTATGGTGCAAGATAATGATTTACTGAGAGGCTGGACTGAAGGATTCACCATGTTGCTTATTGCCCTACAGACCGGGTTGTTGGACCTGAAACCTTTGGAGCGAGCATTTCTAATGAGCATCTTGCTCTTCATTGTCGTCTCATCATTGGTGCAATCAATGTACGAAATAACTGACCCAATTTTACTTGTCCTCAGTGCATCACATAGTCGCAGTCTAAGTAAACATCTACGCGTTTTGGCTTTGTGTACAGTTCTCTGGGTAGTGCCATTGTACATGACGTATGCCATCTGCCAGTACTTCAGCCTCGACTTTTGGCTGATGATAATTGTGTCTAGCTGCATACTGACGTCAGTTCAAGTGATTGGCTCATTGTTGATATACTGGTTATTTCTGTATGATACATTCAGAACAGAGACGTGGGAAAGACTTGACGACGTTGTCTACTACATTAGGTCTTTGGTGAGAGTTTTGGAATTTGTTGTTGCTGTCTTCGTCGTGTGCTTTGGCATGAAAGAATCCATATTTTCGGAATGGAGCTGGATAAACTCCGGTATATTGATTATTCACTGTTACTTCAATGTGTGGCAAAGATTGCAGAGTGGCTGGAAAACGTTCCTCCTGCGTCGGGAAGCTGTACACAAAATTGAGTCCCTGCCCGAGGCAACGGAGGAGCAACTGTCTCAACATAATGACGTATGTGCCATATGTTTCCAGTCATTAAATTCCGCAAGAATCACAGAATGTGGACATTTTTTCCATGGATGCTGTTTGAGAAAGTGGTTGTATGTAAAAGACGCTTGCCCACTATGTCATCAGTCAATTAGTGGTAATACATCAGGGGAGGCAACCAAAACTGTCAACTTAGAAAATATAAATGATTTTGTTGATAATGAATTAACAGACTCAGAGACAGATGATGGTGATGATGACGATGATGATGATGATTCAAGTTCATGTACTGCAGAAGAGGAATTGGTTATGAATCATCTAAATTAAGAAAGGAAGCTGCATTCTTAACCATATTTTTATAAATACTATTTACAAGTAAATGCTCTGAAGAGTTGAGAAAATTGTGCAAATTTAATGGACTACATGTACCTTTTTTCTTAAAAAGACACACTTTCTTGTAAAATTACAAGTGCTTTTGACAAAACCAAGAGAATAGATATAGCTTTACTGTATTAAAAGACTGATCAGTGTTTCAGTAAGTTATAGTACCGTACATACATGTGGCTTACGGGTGTAACAAAAAGGTTTTTGCCTTTAATTGATTTCTTTGAATGTTAATTAGTTGTCAATGCTTTTCATTGGTGAATTGATATTTAGCTCCCACCTTTGTTTTAAAAGGAAAGACTGTCGACAAGATTTATAGAAAGAAAGGTTAGTGTGTTGTATGACAACTAGGAACGATTGCTTCATGTTCCAAACATCAGACACCTGTTTTTAATGTCCTCTGCTCTTTTATTAGTAAATACATACATGTACAAATGTGAGTTAAATCTGCTAGAAACTAGTCAAATTCTTTTAAGTGCAACCTGAAAACCTCTGGTGAAGCCATTGCTGACATGAGATGCTCTTCCACTGTGAAACTTAGTATGTAATCTGGTTAGAAAGGAAAATAATGATTAACTGGATATTTTTACTTCATATACATTATAATAGTATACCTTTTAGTTTCTCATTACTTTCCAAAGTTATATATTTATATTTAATTATGCATTCCATTTAGGGATTTTTCTAGAGAGATTTTGCAGGGTTTAACACACTGTCCTTTTTGCCTCTCCCCTGTTGCCCTTTATGGTAAACCAATGATAAAAGGGTATAGAAACAATTGAAACCAAAACAATCCTTGGAGAAGCATCCATCAGCATCATAACAGATTATCCCTATGTAAAGCTGTACATCTTTCTAGAAACAAAGTGAATAGTTTTTAAAGGAACAATTCTAGTTATTAAGTGTTCAAACATGCAAAAACTGCCTTGCTCCTATCTCATTGCAACCTGCCTCTCTTTTTTAAGGGCATCTTGCCCCTTTTTGGCAGACTGGAATAATCTCTTTCATTTTATACCTGTTTTGTTATATCCTTTGATGTCCCATGAAGTAATGAGATTTAAGACATTACATTGTTTAAAAAGATGTTACAATCTTATGAATGCTGCCAAAGGAAAGCTTAAGTAGTCATCCAATATTTCATTATCTTGTTCACCTTTTTCAAAGTTTAATATAAAGTTTAGATATGTACATGTATATCCTTTTTATGTCCAATGGACATGAATGTTGCAAGTCATATGAGAAATAAGTCAGCATGAATGTTAAAAAAGAAATTACTTGATTAATTGATTGTATATGGTTTGAACAGCTTTTATGATTATTATGCCCCCCTTAGAAGAAGCAGGGATATATTGCTTTGCACATGTTGGTCGGTAAGGTCTGTTGGTGAGCAACGGTTTCCAGACTACAACTTAAGAGCACTTTGGCCTATGATCCTCAAACTTGGTGTGCAGGATGGTCATCACCAGCAGATGACCCCTATAAATTTTGAGGTCAGTAGGTCAAAGTCACTGTGACCCGGAATTGTAAAACAGTTTCTTGACGGTAACTCGAGAACGTGTGGGCCTAGCATTTTGAAACTTGATGTGGAGGATGGTCATGATAAGCAAATGACCCATATTGATTTTGAGGTCAGTAGGACAACGGTCAAGGTCACAGTGACCCGGAATAACAAAACAGTTTCTAGATGATAAGGTCAAGGTCACAGTGACCTGGAATTGTAGCATTGTTTCCGGACAATAACTTGAAACATGGGCCTAGCATGTTGAAACTGAATGTGGAGGTTGGTCATGACCAGCAAATGACCCCTCTTGATTTTGAGGTCAGTAGGTCAAGGTCACAGTGACCAAGAACTGTAGAATGGTTTCCAGACAATAACTTGAGAACGTGTAGGCCTAGCATCTTGAAACTTGATGTTGAGGTTGGTCATGACCAGCAGATGACCCCTATTGATTTGAGGTCAGTAGGTCACAGTGACCCGGGACAGTAAAACTGTTTCTTGACGATAACTCGAGAACGGGTTCCCTTAGCATCTTGAAACTTGATGTGGAGGTTGGTCATGAGCAGCAGATGACACTTGCTGATTTTGAGGTCAAAGGTTACATTAACCTTCGATAATTTGACTATTTTAGGTGATGCTTTTATTTAGTCCAGGTTTATAGGTGGGCATACATGTTTTACAAACATCTTTTGTTTGATAGAATAATTCTCACCAGGGTTCTGATAACCATTACTTTTGAATGTATTTTAAGATGCAAATTGTCTGATCTTCATGGGTGACCACCAATACTTGCAAACTCTTAAAGAATTATACTATGAAATCAGCTGAGACATGGTCTTCTGCAAATTCTGTATTTAGAAAGTTTAAATTGGCAACAAAAGTCCCCCAGCTATCAAATTTACCTTAATAAGGCACTCCCTAAAACTGGTGTTTTTGCTAGGATTATTACTTGGCCTTAAAGTTTAAGCTCTACATGCTAGTCATCAGGTAAAATCAGTATTTTGAAATGTTTCAGTACCGTTAAATATTCAACAATCTACGGAAAGTTGTTCTTGTACAGTGATTTATTACAGAAGGTCTCCATGTTGATTATTTGTGCTAGGATTAGGTTTTTTTGTTCAACTGCTAGAGTGAGCAATTTAGATCGCTCACTGTCTGGCGTATGTCTGTTAACATTTTCCTTCAAATGACATCTCTGAAACCACTAGGCCAATGATGATGAAACTTGACGGGGATGCTCCTTGCATGAAGCCCTTTCATAGTTGTTGTTCAAATAATTCCATTTCATGCAGAACTCTGGTTGCAATGGCAACAGAAAGGAAAAACTTTAAAAATCTTCTCAAGAACAGGAAGGCTTAGAGCTTTGATATTTGGCCTGTGGCATAACCTCTACCAAGATTGTTCAAATTATGACCCCACCTCCCAGTCAAAATTGAGTTGGGGGTCACTTGTTTTTACATAGGAAAAACTTTAAAAAGCTCTGAAACCACAAGGCATAAGGCTTAGATATTTAGCATGTGGCATAACCTAGTGGACCTCTACCAAGATTGTTCATATAGGCTTATGTAGGAAAAACTTTTAAAATCTCTAAAATCACAGGGCCTAGAGCTAAGATATTTAACATGTGGTGTCTAGTAGACCTCTACTAAGATTGTTCAAATTATGACCCCAGCTCAAAATTGACCCTGTTCGGGGGTCTCTTGAATTTTTATAGCCTTATATAGGGAAAACTTTAAAAATCTTTATTTCTGAAACCACAAGGCCTAAAGCTTAGCTATTTGGCATACCGGTATATCATTGTTGACATCTTCCATCACTATGTAATGGTAAAGAGGAATCTAGGTCAGAACTGATCTCGGTGTAAATAGAATCCTTGTGAACATACCCAACAAGAGCCGTGTCAGCATGCGTATTGAGCTAGCAGTGTTAAACCATTAATGATATACTTTTGTTTGTGTTGCCTCTACCTTCACAACAGTTGTTGATGTTAATTGTCTTCATTCTTATTTCATCCATATTTGTAATTCATGTCCTTCATTGCTGTTAATTTGAAATAATCCTAGTTATTAATGAAGATGTTAATAAATAGTTAGACTGGCATTCAGTCCTTACATTTACTATTTCTTACTCAATTAACTCCCTTTGCTGCCAAAAATGTTAGATGATCCAGCCCTGTTAGAATAAAAGGCTAAAGTATTTGCTTGGAGTTCATTAAAATAGCTTATCATCTAGCCTGGTGCCGAGGCTAATAAATAGCCTAAGAGTCTTAATTTCCATTTTTAGAGACTATTTACATACAGGTAAAGGACACCGAAACTGGCGTATATATATTTCAAATTTTTTAAATCCCAATGGCTGATTGCAATCATATGACAAGGCAGTTGAATTTCCTGTAGTTTACAAAGTTGCATGGAGTTTTGCTGATGTAATTCAGAGTGAAACATCTATTCACACCGTATGTCTGTCATTTTTGCAGACACACAGTTTACTTAACAATAATTCCAATAAACAATAAAAACCAGTGCTAGAACTTTATCTACTGTAAGAAACTGCCTACTTTCTCACATTAAGAGACCTGGTTGGTAGTAGGGGTTGAACCCATGGTCCTCAACAAGATGTCACAATGATTTAAAGACTTTAACCACTCGCCCACAAATAGGAGGTTACAGTGCAGATTTCAATGCAGATTTTAACATAATGCACTATTTTCAATAAAACTTTGTACAAAGTATATGACTGATGTCGAGGTCAATATATATTTTCAAAATAACTTCACTCATCCTCATACATTGACTTCCACATAATTTTATTGTAAATCATACAAAACAACAACTGATTTAATTCTGATTATATTTTCATCTTGTCTTTTAATAATGTAAGTTTTGTTCATGGATGGTCATTCCCATACCTTACATTCAACATTCATTTAACAACTTTATGTTAAAGTAAAGCAATATTTTGACAATTACAATTTATAAGAGCTGTCAATTCATAACTGTTTACTTTTTAATAGTTTTTATGGAATAAATATGTCCGTAGCTGTAAAAGAAATGTCTACAGTCAACCCTGTGAACAATGACCACTTGCCTGAAGCAACTAAACCAGCCTTTATGGTAGTGTTGTTTGTATCAAAATATAGACAAATATTACAACGACTTCTTCCTGTTGGTCTTCATGTGCTTGTTGTCTTTATTTGAAAGTAGTCTTTAACAAAGGTTTGACTGTTTTTCCATCGTGTGTTGATACGGAAATATGAGTTACAAGGCAAGTCGAAGTACACATCTAAATCAGCCACTTAATATAGTTGGCTGTTAAATGCAGGGGAATGTATCATAGAACTGGTCATTTCAAATATTACGATACCAATAACTAGTCTAATCTGTGTAAAAGCACACTTCAGAATTAAGACGAGGATAAGTGCACTATACAAAAGTAGTTTAAATACCAGTGAATAAAGGCCACCAGTCCACAAAGACAATTTAAGTTTCCTCTCCTCAGGGGCCTTTGTTAGCAAGTTCAACTGTAAGTGACTTCTGAATTACAAGTCTCTTATTACATGGGATCACCTGTGTAATGCAGAAATGTCTTAACTTTAAAAGGTATTGTCGCACATCAAGTCTTCATGTTTATAGCACGGGTATCAAATGAAATGACTTTCAAACTGCAAATGAAATCAGTCTTACATACTGGTTATACAAATGTCATTGAACATGATAGTACACATACAAAAGAGGTCATGTTAAGATAGTATTTATATACTCAAGTTCAAAAGTTAACTGTTCTAGCTATAAACAGAATATTGGTTGTTGTTTTCCCACTGAACAAGGTGTCCTCCTTTCCCGACATTGTCTCTTTATCTTACTAAAACTTATATCTTCACCTTGTTTTTCAAATATCTGAAAACTTATCTTGTAGAACAAGACCTGTCACTAAAGATAACAAGTGCTTGTTGCATCAGTTCTTGGATTGTGACCTAAGTTTCTCAGTCAAAGGGTTATAACTCTGTCAAGTCTTGAATGAGACACACAAATATATGTTGGGCACATCTACCCACAGACATTAGCATAGTAAGGCTTGGTAGAAATAGACTCTTAAAATTAATCTGAGGGATAAGTGCTTTATACAACTGTATACTCTTTAAACCCAGCCCCTGTAGGTTTAATTGGTCATGTGCAACAGTTAGCGCATTTACATTCTTAATAAAATCTATACAACATTAATAAATGTAACTGAATCTGTATGAAGCATTATTGATATCACAAAAAGAGGCTGTAAGCCTTAACATCTGATTTAATCCCCCCTCCCCACCCCAAAAAAAGCCCCTAAATTTTCATAAAACATTCAATATGTTACATAAATTCATTTAACATACTCAGTTTATCAGTACTACCTGTAGAGATCATAATACTAAGTCAATACATAATGATTGAAAATAAAAATGTACATGTAAATATATTATGCTGAAAGTAAAAGCTTCGTATTGCGGGACATTATTGTCATGGCACTCCTAAATCATTTAAAGTAACTACAGTTATTTTGTATTTTGGTTATTTTACTTAATTATTTTTTTAAACTAAAGTTCACACCATA
This sequence comes from Saxidomus gigantea, assembly GCA_032359765.1. Taxonomy (NCBI): domain Eukaryota; kingdom Metazoa; phylum Mollusca; class Bivalvia; order Venerida; family Veneridae; genus Saxidomus; species Saxidomus gigantea. The sequence goes on from JAUMHA010040438.1 coordinate 11,262, forward strand.
CTTAGATAGCAGTGTACTCCAGTCGTACGATGAGTAACTCTTATGAAAGGTTTCATAACTGCATACAAAACAGTTGTAGATTGAAGGATGATGATGGTTTCCTTTGCATTTATTTCATATCCTGTGACTTCTTGTTTTGATATGATTATGCAGAAACAAGAGGACTGATACTGCATTGTGTTCAATTTCAGTCTTCAAAAAGCTATGTAAAACTTTGCAAAATTACGACGTACTAGCTTGCCAAGAAAAAAAACAGATTTAATAAAAATAAAATACAAATTTGTAAGACCTGACAGGAGTTTAATGTTCTATCCACCAAGCTAATAGTGAATTTAATAATTTAGTATGTGGTCTGTTAATTATCAGCATTAGCATGATTAGTATCTCAGTTTTTCTTAAAATGTTCAGACATGGAAAATTAGTCTTAAAGATTTATTTATATGGAATATGAATGAGTACCAAGTGAAGAGAGTCATAAAAGTGTACATAACTGGCAAGATCTTGTACATAATATACTGTAAATCAAAATAACTCATAGCAAAGTAATGGCATGACTACTGTTTGTGTATGAACACTAAATACATCAAAGATTAATGCTTGAGCAATACTGATTGTTTTAACAATGTAAAAGCATAGACATTTCAGAGTCTAGTCTCTATGACAAGTGCTTTAAGTTGCGTTCTAACTGACATAATAACTTTACCACTTTCTTAACCATGTTACAATCTTTTGTAACCATTATCCACTTTCTTCTACCATTGGAAATTGTGACCAGTAGAGTCAGTTCCCACTTGAGACATGGTTGAATGGAAGTAGTGTAGCAGAGCTTATCGCCCAAAGAAAAAGGGAGCTAATCCTAGCAAAATATTTCGCAATACAGGGTAGTACGTACCGTATACTACGCAGTAATACTGGAAATTTGTATATATTTTAAAGAGCATTGTAAATACATCTTATACCTTTTTGGTCTCAATTTTGACCTCTTTCAAATTTTTGTAAGGTTAGAGTCAGTGACTAGAATGAACTTAAACAACTTTTGGATTTTGTTAAATTCAGCTATGATGAAGATTCTTTTAAAAAGAGATGACCAGGGATGGACATGCAGTGTGCATTTACGTAGCATTGAACATTGTTAAAATGCATAAGAATATTGCTAGTACGTATGTAACAGAACTCAGCTGAGGAAAACATGGTTTTAGATTTCAAAATTGTCTGAGACTAGTCTAAAATCTATGGCTTTTGATTGGCTAGCCATGAGTGGTAGACCTAGATTCAATTTGACCAGTTAGATGTCAAAGATCTCAAGAAAAGGCACCTGTCTAAGTAAACCAAATAATCATATTTTGAAGCCAAATTAATTTACAAGGGTAACTCCCTGGCAAGACATGGATAAACTTGAATAAGAAGTCTAAAAGAGCCCAATAACAATGCATAAAAAAGTCTTTACTAGTTTCCTACACAATAAGTAATATTAAGTAGTGGTGAAAACTGGCACTTCTTGGCAGTGGTTACATTAATACTGGCTCTTTTTTCAACATGACTATTTGTTTATTCACAGGAATTTAACTTTTTCAGTCGCATGGGTTGCAACATCACCTGAACTGTCCACGTGTAAACAATGATTAACGGATCTATCTGTGGCTTCTTAAGCCAATTACACATGTAAAAGACTGTTTTAACAATAAATCTGAACACCGGTAAGCCATATATATAACCAATAGCCTTTTCAGATGTTTCATGAAATAAATAGGAATTAAAGCATGCAGAATAACAGACAAAGTAACAACTTAAAAAATATAACAGTGTAATTTGTGTAGTTTTGAAACACACTAATTCATTTTGGTGCATACAGTTTTATGCTTTTTGTATGTGTAACAAGTGTGACATCCCAAAGTCCATATCACATATTTATAAGAGTCTCTATAAAGCTTCATATCAGCTCTTTGCTGCTTTTTCCTGACTGTTCATGTAGGCCTGTACTGATCTCCACAAGGCAGTAATGTTTCCTGAGCCAAATCCACGAGCTCCAACACGCTGTATTACTTCTAGGAAGAATGTGTTGCGGTCAAATAATGGCTTTGTAAATTTCTGCATCAGGTACCTGCAAATGTGGAACAGGATAGTTAATGCTGCGTATCAATGTATACAAATTTTCAAGGGTGGCTCAAACAATGCTGTACTGCAAGCAAACTTGAATAATCATTCAAGAAAACTGATTAATTTTTTGTCTAGCGTATAAGCAACAGTTACAGGAAATGGTGGTGTAATGCCATTCACTGTGTTCTACAGCAAGGTGTCCCTTTGATGGTTCATTGTGTTTGTATCATTCTTAAAATCATACAGCCACCATAACCATTTATGTGTCTCTTGGTAAAACCTGTTCACAACTAGGATTAAATGTGTGAGCAGCCAGGGAGCTCAGTTGGTAGAAAATCACCCTGTAAGTGAAAAGTCCCAGGTTCAAGTCCCAG
>JAUMHA010040660.1:2749-19799 GCA_032359765.1 Saxidomus gigantea
TGCTTAACATGCGTATATAGCTTACATTTATAAATCATCTATCAGTACTTATAGATGTAACATTGTAAATTATAACTGTCTAATCAAGGAATATAAAATCTGATAACACATACAGTGTTACAAAATGTAAATTGAAACAATAAAATGCTAGAATTATATATTTGCTAGAAACTCTCGTAAATAATAGTAATCATTGAAAATATCGAATTTTTGAACTAATGGTATATTGGATATACAAACAGTGTTACATTACATTTTATTTGGTTTATGAAGGGGTATATGGGGATATATTACCCGCCGTTAGGCGCGGGTAGTATTATGTCGAAGCGGGTAATATATCCCCATATATAACGTCAAAAGCAAATAACAATTTTTATACCCTTCCCATGTCTTAAATACGGAAAGATTCTGTTTGTATAGTTTTATTTATTCAACAGCTGAACGTAAGCAGGCCTTCAAATCCTCTTATGATACCTCAATGTCACTTCGTGACGTCACAAATCAGCACAGACTTATACATTGACGTAGTGTACGCGGCGAACAAGTTCACGTTTAGCATGGGGTACAGTAACGGGATATATCAAATGTATATTACCGGCTTGCCTGTAAATATCAATATATATTTACGGATCGTTGACCTATCAGAAAACCGCAAATTTCATGGAAGGGTAATGGAATCTTGTAAGTCCCATTAAAGCCAAAAACGCAGATTTTAAAAGGAGTCCTTGGCAACATACTGGTATACATACAAACATAACAATAAAACTAAAATGTATTGGTAAATATACACTTAAAATAGCTCCGAAGGGAGATATTTATGAAACAATTCAAAATTTTTCTCTCTACTGAACATTGTGAAGGTCAGTAGGCCGAAATATTTAGTAAAAGTGAACTTTTGAATTGTACGTGTAAATAGTTTGGAAATTGGATGCCACCAAATCAAAAAATCTTTCTATAATATATTTGCTATTAGAAATGTATTGTTATTTATAAAATAAGGTTTTAAGGTTAAAACTTAAACATATTGTATACAGTGCAAATAAACATGATAATGTGTCTTTAATGTGTTCAGTAAATGATTTCACAGTTCATTTTCTAATCAAAATGTTTGAGGTTAATCGTGAAATGTCTGAAAACATTTTTAAGACTGTATAAGTGTTTTTCGTTGGATAAAGGTAATATGAATTAAATTATTAGATTTGTACTTCAATGTCGTCGCTATATACTCTCTTCTGTCGACGATGAAGTATCTCATCAATATACTCCTGTTTATATTTCTGTTACTAAGTAGACAAATCCATAAACTACATTACATAGCACTAAAATGCTAAAACGTTGATGAAGTCGTCTTGTTCACATGACCTTGCCGGAAACTTCACCTTGTTAGCTGACTTCGTAAAAGTGTACTTTTGTCCGTTACCACCAAGAAATATGAACAACTTGCTACAAACTTGCGTGAAGTATAAACAGTTTATATTTGTCCTTTCTTCCCAAATCACCGTACCTTTATACGTACTATTCTGAAGCACTTTTTCCATAACAAATTCTGATGCCTCCGCCGCTGTTATTGAAATGTCGGATCAGTGTGAATAAAGGATCAGATGTGTTTTTCTTTTCCTAATGATAATGGTAACAAATATCTACCGTGATCAAGAGGGAAAATTTGGCAATATCTGGTTCCTACTTATTGATCATTTTGTGATGAAAACATGCAAGAGAGATAAGCAGGCAAACATAAGTTCGTATTTATTGACCAATAATGGTGATGAATATATACAAAAGAGAGAAAAATGACAAACTTTGACTCTTAGTTGACACAGTGATAAAAGATACAACAATATCTGGTTTCCATTATTACACGTGATATTTATTTATCATGATGTCATATTGTTTGTAATGCTAATGTTTCCCACTTCCGTTGGACTTATGCACTATATAAAATAAAATCTTGAAATCTGGAAAATCTTGAAATCTTGAAATCTTGGTTCGTACTTATTGGCTATTGGTGATGAAAAGTTGCAAACGAGAAAATTTGGCAATATCTGGTTCCTACTTATTGCCACTTGTTGATGAATATATACAAGACAGAAAAATAAGCAATATCTGGTTCGTAATTATTGACCAATTGGTGATGAATAGATACAAAAGATAAAAAATGACAAAATCTAATTTCTGACTAATTTGTGATCATGTAGATTTTAAACTATCTTTAATTTACGTCACGAGGACAAGCTAATTCGAGGCAGAAAAGCATTACGACCAATGTAAAATAACTACTTTTAACTATCCACAAATAAATTCAGCATCATTACCTTTAGAAAATTAAAGATTCTTTTATCATTACTTTTATTAAAGAGCAATTACTAGAAAGAAAGTCTAATTTATAGTTTTAATATTAATGCAAAAAGCAGTTTTGTCAAATTTGTAGAACATTGGACCATTGCAGTTATTCCCTAAAAAATAATTTTAGATATAACAACGTGTGAATTAACAAGTAGAAACTGAAATCAATGTTTAAACATTTAATGTAGCAGCTGTGACAGTTTGAATGTATTTGTTTTATTATGTTAATGGATCATTGCTATAAAGACACTATAAAGACTGATTTGGTTGCCTTTTTATTAGTTTCAAGTTTCACCAATTATGCATTTAAAGACAACATCAGTGGGATACTGGATGGTATCACTGTCGTTGATAAAATAAAGAGGTAAAACGATGTTTATCAGTTTAAATTCGTTCTTATTTGGGCTTGGCGTTAGCCAGTGAAACTGTCTGATCTTCTCCTTTTAGAAAAGTATCTCTAGCATTCAAACAAAATGAGAAAATATTTTTTTTAAATCCTTCTAGAAACGTCAAAATGTTGTAAGGGGACAAGCGCTGAGCTTATTCTTAAAGATTGGTGATCTTTTAAAACTACACTTGTTGTTACAATATATCCATGGTATACATATTTCTTGAATATATTGGACTTTATAAATTATCTGCCATGCTACCAATTTCTCATCTTTTCTTATGAAATCTATAACGATTGGTTAAAATAATTTATCTTAGTAACTTAAATGTATTTACATGTTTTATTTTACTTTTACTTGATGATGGTAAAGGAGACAATGTGTGACTTGATTTCATTTGAGTTTAATTTGAACATGCTGTATATAGAAGAAGTTTAAGCAATCGTGTTTTTTATTTTCCTAATGTATGGTATACAAACCAAACCATTATATAACCACATTAAGACTAGTTTATAAAATTAAGCTACTTTCCCGTTTTCATGGAGACAGTAGTAATTTTGTCGAGTATTCACGTTTGGTTTTTGTTAGGTAATTAAAAACATTCATCTTCAGTGGAAGAAAGGATACATGTTAAATTAACCAAGTGTTCAATATAACTAAATGCTGCTCTGGTTTGCTGTGTCTTCTTATTATCGAAGTAGGTAAAAACAAAACATTCACGAAATGCTTAATGATATTATTTTAATTAGTAAAATACGCACATGTTATTTTATTTAGCTAATGTTAATGACAAAAATACTTCAGTGTTCTGTTACCGAAAGGACATTACATTCACGTAGAAGTGAGTTATACATTGAATTACATTGTAATGAATACCTAGTTCAATTGACTTAGTAAAATTTGTATAAATGGCTCGTGTATCTTTCAGAAAGTGCACATGAACGTGAAATTAGACACAAAAAGCAATTTGTTCTCAGTGTAAATTAGTCGTCTTTTAAGAAAAGTGTTACTGCAAATTGTTCTTTGACAATTTGAAAGGTTGGGGTTATAATTTACACTCTAACATGAACGCGTCAACGCCATAGAATTAAATGCCGTTTGGAACTGTACTGCCTATATATAACGGAATACAGTTGAAAACACTCATTCCGTTGGCCAGTGAGACAAATCATTCAAATGCTCCTTAAGTAATTCAAAACCTCTTAAACAACCAAAGACACATGAACAATTCACCAAGCAAAACATTAATGCCAACACTTGTAAACATTTTCTTTCATTTGTCTTCCTCTTATTATTATTTCTACACCAAGCGTGTGTTGTACAGGGTTGTTCGACAACATCAACCATTGTTTACTTTTCCGTGCATGTGCAGCAGGCTGCATAATCAAAATTTGCTTATTAACCAAACAAAAGAACGACATCAACAGCCTGTGCAGGATACAACACAAAAAGGATAATAAACACGGATGGGTTGCCATATTACGGTCATTAGTTCGTATTCCTATAATCAAAATATAATTCAAATCCTTTACTTGACGTTTTTTCAGCACAATACACCGTTTTCCTGAATGATTTATAAATGAGAAGTACAAGACAGAACTTATTTTATATCACAAGATTTTATGGTGTTTTTACTGACAACTAGACCTGTATAACGACACTCTCTTTATTTAAAAGTGATAGACAGAATTTACTGAAGTTGAAAGTTACATTCTATCGGATAAGGTTGTCCCCTAGTTTCAGGAAACGACTACGAGAACGTACATGTACAAACAACAGTGTAAACTTAATACTCACGGAATAACATGTTTCTTTATTTCTCCAACTAACATTTTACGATAATAAATAATGTTTATAGTCATGTATGCCTTGCTTGTGCTAAATACTTTCAGCCTATTTTCAGCCATGGTCCGCCCTCGACCGATTCATTTACAGCTGAATGTATTTCTATTATTTCCCTCACAAACTACAACCGTAACATGATCTCCCACTGTGTTGTTCTAATTTGACAATGCAATTGAAGAGGAATTAATGAGTATATATAAGGTTTGACAGACTGGTTCGCTGTTATTTTGTGCCTGGCTATGACAGCGTCTGATTTCTCTTCATTAGGAATTGTAAAAATATCCGCGAGTTTTCTTGCGAATTATGTTATCATTATATACCAATATGTCAAATCATGTACACATCAGATCTACACAATGTGACGCTACTCTACTAATACAGTTTTGAGATACTGATAAAATCAACGACAATGCCAATTTTTGCTATCTGATGATTGCAAATGGGCAAGGCACTTTTTTTCTGAGCTCGGTTAATTAAGCTGATGAATTTTTGAGTTGCGTAGAAATGATTTACAATGGTTTTATCATTATTGAAATCAACGTTAACAAAGAGTTAAATGAACGTTAACTCACCCTACTTCCGAGGACATTTACTGACAATATTTGATTAATAAGTGCGCAAGTCGAAATTTGATTGATTACCGGACGAGAATTTGTGAGTAAGCAAGCCTCTTTAAAATAATGAGGGAAGTAATAAATAATGCTTAACAAACTATAGTGACAATGATCTTTGAAATATGATTTTTTTGTAAATTGTGTAAATATTATAAAAAAATCACGGAAAATCTGCATTGTTTAACACAAGAAACAGTTTTTTCTTTCAAAATTCGTCTTAACTTCCAAACAAATTTTTACTACGTACAAAAATCGGACGGAGGGGGGGGGGGGGGGGGGGGGGTGCGTGGTTTCCTGCAAAACAAAGTTCAATTTATTGAATAAAAGTTATATACTTTTATGGCTATATCAGTTACCTCAGAAATCTGCAGCAATCGATCATTATCTTTTGTTTTGTTTTTGATTTGCTGGGAAAGTCAAATAAAGCTTTGTGTTTCCTAAAATGCAAATCGTAATGTCGAATTAAAACATTTATTTAATGACTGACCAGTCACATGTCTTAAAATAGGGGATAGGTTAAAATTGTAAGATAGATAACGGAGAAATCCAGTTTTACATAAAGCTGTCTCCCCAAAAAGCAAATGCATTAATTTCAACTGTTATTTAATTTTGAAAGCACGGGACCATTTTGTCTAGTTGAAACAATAAGAGAATGTGCACACTTTCATTTTTACGATTAATCCGCTAAACTGCCGCATGATACAAACTTTTCGGACGAACGGACAAACACTAACGGATGGAAGGTCAACTATAGTTTTCACTAAGAAACCGGTAGGATTAGACAAAGGGAGTTGATAGAAATGACAAATGTCAAACATCAATTAAATCCTTTTCTTGACAAGCATAATGGAATAAAACACAGGGAGATTATCAAAGAAATATTGACAAGGAAAGACAATTGTTCATGTGCAAATGTCCTTCCTCTAAATGTTTTCTATCGTTGTGTAAAATATTTACTACATACCCTGAATAGTTCTTGTATTTACAATTTCGAATATTACAAGCAAGAACGTCCTAGCAACACATATATGGAACAATTTAAGAACTATAACTCAGTCAAGTCAAAATTCATTCGCACAGGTCGTCCTTTACATTTTCATTTTTCTTGTCGTAAACTAGTTGTGCTTTACATGGTCTACTATGTATTAAAATCAGGATGAAGTTCGCTCATGGTGCAAAATCAATACGAAATACTATCTAGAGCTTTATTAAAATTTTCCTATTACAACGCTAATAGAAATATCAAATATGAATTACATATCAAATATTGAAAGAAAGTCCATTACACTAAAACACTTACAAATTGATTCATAAATGAATAATAAATGAAAACAAATGAGACGCATACTCACTCCAACAACACTTTATATCTAAAAGTAATTAATTAACAAATGGCGAATCCTGGCGAGAGCCTTCAATATCGCAGCCGATGTCCTCTTTCTTCCAACAATTACTCTAAAGAATAACAAACGAGACAACACTGTGCGGGGCAAGTAAAGGTCATCCGATAATTTGAGAATTACAATATGATATTAATTCCAGGCTATAGAACCAAGACATAGCAGCCAGACAATTCTGTAAAACAGTAGATATGAGATAGTGTTCTTAAATTATAGAACAGTGCAGCTGTATATCAGGGATCAAACCAATACAATGTTACGCCTCTGCAGTCACACTGGAATTATTTTCACATCAGCATTTAATCAAACAAATCACGCTTAGCTAAATGCATGTAATAGTTACAGGCTTAATAGAGACATTTAAACAATATAGAACACAGAAGAGGGACTGCGTTTCTAGGATGTTTATATTACTCTATTAATTACTAACTTAGTGTGTGCCCTACATTTAGACTTTATTTACAACTGTTTAAAACAAGCCCATCTGTTGACGTTGACAGCATGCTTAAAATATTTAGTTCATATTTAGATGTGTACGACGTGTGATGTAGATACATGTGTTGTATTAAACTGAAAATCTCCCATATCATTTACCTGCATTGTGGCAATCAATTTCTAAACCTTAAGCAGAACTTTTAATTTTCAATCCTGTTTCAGAAGAAGATTTGACTGCTTTTATGAAAAAAATACTGTTGATAAAAGAAAATAGGTATTTTATGGCTAATATAGTGCTCTTATAATATTTTTTTCATTTTGCCTAAATGTTATAATAATGATAATGAACAATTAGACAGGCAGAACTTTTTTTTAGGCATTTTCATTTGATTAAAGTATAGGGCAAACATTTCCTTGACCCTGTCGTTTGCTAACTGACGCGGATCAATATGCACGTGTCAAAACAATTACAATCATAAAAACGGTTATTTAAAGGTTGAAATCAATTTTAGAATGGTGACACTTGACATTCAGAATGAGTTGTTATCAATATTTGAGCACTCGTAAAACGATTTTAATGGCGTTTGAATAAATTATTTCGTTTTTCAATTGACACATGAGTTGGAAAGTGATTTGCTTTTTTCTCGTTGCTCGGTTTGTCAATATTTGTGACAATATTGTTGTTTAACATTTTGATTTATTAAGTGCCATTTATGTTTTATCTAGTACTTTCAGGCCATACCTATTGTAGATATGTTAAAACGACGTCTAATATTCTTGGAATGGAAACCACTGTACAATAATAACCCGCTGCTTTATGCGCCGTCATTCAAATACAAACTACCACAAGAAAGTTTATATAAATGTAAGTAAAAACTTTATTTAACGATACTACACATCTGGTTTCCAAATCTTCCACATTGGCCTCAGAATCTTCGATGTGGGCCTCAAATAATGTTGTTATGTCCAAATGAGATAGAAAACGCTTTCTTTATTATTAATCTAAATCTCGAGTTCACGAAAAACACCATTTTGTTAATAAAAAGTCTTAGCATCTTCGGTTTGAGAATTTAACTATGAATTTTACATGCGTTCCTGAAGCAATTCAAAACAAACATTTAGTATAGCAACAGCTAAAAACAAACATTAAGCATAGCAACAACTAAAAACAAACATTTAGTAAAGCAACAACTAAAAACAAACACATTTGAAATTCCACAAATTATTTTTCTGCAAAGAGCGTGGGCGCAATCATTTCAACTAAGCGATAATGTTAAAGCAGAAATGTCAACCTTTCAATTTGAGATAACTTTGGGTTTGATAATATAATGGTAAATGGAAGGATTGAAAAATCAGAGCATATGCTGCGTTCCTGGATTGATGATTAGACAAATAAGATCTTATTCTATGCATAAAATAAATTCAGTTAAAGCTACGTATGTTACATTCTAATTTCTGTCAAAACAATTTCCCTTGCAAAAGTGCTTGCGAGCCAATACATATTACAGTTTGTTCTTTTTTTAAGGTCTAGGACCATTCGATCGTTGGCAGCAACGTTACATATCCCTTTATGACTACATCGATAAGAGAGGACTGGCTAATGAGCGAACGTGGGCTCCCGACGATTGCAACTTTCTTGCTGTGAAAAGGCCAAGTAAATATCTTTGAGGGCGCAATAAGTTCATTCAATAAAAGAACACAATATAATGCACTGCATGAACGTTGACATGCCAGTCGTAGCATGATAGATAACTGCTCCTTTTTCTGGGAAATATTCTATGGTACAGTAACTTATTCATGGAGTAGAGAACAGCTCAAACAAGAATTGACATCTTGCAGTAATCAGTATAAACGATTTTTACGATACTCGTTTCTCACATGCTGTGATAAATCTACGAAATACGTATCTCTTGATTTAACGGTAGGTGGGTGTAATGAGTACTTCCTGTTTGATGACCATTTGAAATACAAATGTACTTTGATTTTATAGTTGTACCTATTTTGTACCGTGGCACAGTGGTGAGAACGTCTGCTTTGAGATCAAGAGGTCCTGGGTTCAATCCCCGTAGGAGACAAATTCTTTTTCCGTATTGTTTTCCAGACATTTTACAAGATTTGAAAACTGTCTCTTAATTTTCCTTAATTTTATCAAGCTGTACAATTACTTGAAAATATAAAAAAAATGACTGTGCTCATTTTTAAAAGTTCAATATCTCGAAAGGTAGACGGTAAAACATTTTCATTTTTATATGCAGTTCATACACTACTTATAAAAGTTATATAATCAATAGTGACGCCCCTTCACCGAATCATTTGTACTAACATCACCGAAAATAAGGCTGGACTGCATTTCACCCAGTCGAACATTTGCCTTTGTTAGGTAATAGAAAGTTATGCAACGCTGCGAAGGAAATGTAATGTACTGGGACAAGTACGTCATGTTCCATGTCCTTTTGTCATTTTCATATATTTTAAGTGGTCACAGACATTCAAAGTTTTATAGTTATGTATATGTTTAAGTCAGATTTTTGAATCCTAACGATGAGTTTTATCATACATAACTTAGAGGGCTACTGACATACAAGTAATGCAATTTGTAAAGTTTACAGTACAGTTTTAACTCAAAGACATGTAAAACGACACGGTAATACTATCGCACTACAAATAACATTCGCTTACTGAGTTCATGTAAATGTCTCATTTGAAAGGAATAGCAAAAGTATCAATTCAGTTAATGAAATGGACCACAGCCAAAACCTTTGGGATATAGTTCATTATTTTTGGATATTGGTTAATGAGGAATGTACATTCTTGAATATAACCCCTTAAAGTTCTGTTCAATAGCGTGCTGTAAAGTTAATTGACATTTGTTTCTGTGTCCGAAACTTTAATTAACACATTGCTTCGTAAATCTGCTTGAGTAAACGATTGAGCTACAATGAGATTGATTCTGTATTGTGATCTTAAGACATTATCCATCTACCTCAATATTTAGTATTAGTATTGTACTATCACTTCATGAATGCTTATTGGTACCTAACAAAACTTGAAAATTGAGTTGTGTTTTACCTGACTGCAATACCCAGTCAGTTTTGTCCAAATATTATGAGTATTTAGCCAAATTGTGTAAAATTCCAGTAGCAGAAAGATAAGTGTGCGAGCTTGCAGATCAGACACGCGTTGTCAGCGTATATAGTGCTTAAACCACTTAGCTTCGTGGTTTCTTTATTTGTTGTTATAACGCTGTCACTTGTAACAAGACTGCTCCATTCCCCTAGTCTACCTTTCCTACCTTTTTGATTCGGGTAAATGTAGTTTTACTGTAATAGAAGAAATCCCAGTTCAAAATATTATAGTAATAGCAGTAATACATTCATATTTGGTGTAAAAAGAGTATTCGAACCGTATTAAAATTGACAAATTATAGAACAAATCATCAAATAAATCTTCAAAATTTAAGAAAAGGAAGGGTAGAAGAATTGTTATTTGGCTTTTGGCATGGTATATGGGAGTATATCATCCGCCTCGGCATTATATCACCCTCGCTCGAGTTGTATTAATCCAACTCATATACCACATCAGCGGTGCCGTAAAACAAAACCCACATACATTTTCAATATATCTTCTCAAATTGCTGTGTTGATTATAACTTGTGTTATTGATTCTAACCATTACTTTTACATTCTTTGTTTCAATATATCATTTTGGAGATCTTAAACTGTGAACGAGCATCTTTAAATATAACAAAATGGTTATAACGAGGTATTTATATTTGCCAAAATAACATTTCATAATTCATAAAGCCTGAAAGTATTTCGGATTATTCGACATAAGGGTCACCGTACAAAACCAGACTTTAGATATATTCTTACATGCTAATAACTGAACAGCTATGCAGAAGTAATACATTCCAGTTAACTGCGAGTGGGAATAAAGGAAGACATTTCCAAATAGCCCCTTCGGGAAAATATCGTAACAGGAAACACTACAAAAATCTCGATTTCTTATTTTTGTTATATGACGTATAAATGATCACAGTTATTGACACTTTGGGCATTGGATATAATGCGATATTTACAAGAGTATGGTTATCATGACCTCTGCTGTCGCTTCGGCTAATATTGTTCTCGTCTGATGTATTCCGAATCATATCTAGTGTCACAAAAGTCAATGTTCCTTCTGTATCAGTTATTAAATAATTATTTTATTTGTTTTTACGCAAACATGGCTTAAGTGTGTTGGGAACTTTACAAATGTCTAAAGTAGGCATTATACAGCCATACTAAAATGTCTTTTTGAAGCGCTGACAAAGAAATGTATGCGTATTTTTCGTAAAATGAAACAAAACGAAAAAACTCGTTCTGCACAGCCAATGAAATCGTCTTTAAAATTATGTGAAATACTTTGAACTGATAATTGGCTTTAACATATTTGTTGAATGGTTTAAGGGCTCTCTCATCCCTAGAGTTTTGAATTAGTTATCATTTTCAGAAAGAGGTACATGTGTGAATATTTGTCAACAGAGCGCTCAATATCTTTTTAAAATTAGTTATTATTTTCAGAAAGAGGTATAAATAAAATATTTATTTAACTGTTATTTGGAAGATATTACTATTAGTGGTTATTCAAGTAAAACGATAGTATCTTTTTTATCAGACGAATCTTTTGCTCAAAGAACAGATTCTAAAGGACCAATGGTAACATCCGCTCATCTGTACATTCGTTGCGCGAGATGGCCTGGATAATTACTAACTTTATTAAGAACTTGCCTAACGCACTAGTAGTGCATGTACAAATGTAGATTCTAAAATAAATTAATAAATTTGTCAATACGTTTTCCGAATTTGTAAACTATATTTTCTGAATGCAGAAAAAAACAACCATAAGCATTCTTTGATTTTCTGGTCGGGAATTAAAGTCCCAGGACCACATTGGCAAGGAGCTCTTATTTTACCAGGAAATATGTCTTACCGGAGGAAATGACATTTATTTGTACCAAAAACATTCACTTTACTTGTTAAATTAATGTAGACTCTACATATTAAAAAATATAGAGCAGTATTTTTCAATGATATTGCAAAAAATAAATAATAAGCTTCCTGGCAACTATTTTTGGTGAAAAAGCGACTTGAATACAGATGAAATGAATATGTTTACATTCTTTAAGAGTGAATAGAACATGTTTCTAGCATTAACCTATTAGTATTATCTATTTTAAAATATCAGTAAATTCAAAAGATTCTTGGACTTTAACATGATTTTGTATGTTTAATTTTCCCTGGACGACGTTTCAATTCGTGTATTACACTAAAAATAACATGCTTCTAAAATCCCATGATACATTTCGATCTTATAATCCTTCGAGGTACTTTTATTACACAGACAAAATTCTAATCGAAGAAATCTGCTTTTTTTGTACAAGAACATTCCCAATATTGCTTTTTAAAACTGAAAGAACATGTTATGAACACAGCTAAATATGTTTTTTGATATATTGCAAAAATAAGAAACGCTTTCTGTCTACACTTGTTCGTAATAAATTCAATTACAAAGAACGTTTGTCAAAATTTCTGTTTTTACTTGAAAAGTACATTTGCATTGAAGATATAATAAACAATGTATTATAGCTTCCAGATCAACTCGCACCTATACGTCAACTCGTACCCGTTTCATAAATCGTATTTGAAAATTAATATAGAACTTTTTACATTCTTGACAGGCAATGTTTTAACAAAATGCAATAAAAAAAAACTAAAAAATGCAATGAAATTGAATTTAATCTGTGTTTTCCTTGTTATTTTTGGTGCGTTTCATATCCAGGTTTTGTGCTGTATTTGACGATAAAAAAGAATGGCAAAAAGCAAACACTTCAGCATGATTTTGACAAGTAATGCAAGTAAAATATATTATTTATTCAAAAATCCAGTTTTTGGAACATTCGCGTGTATAAGATACCACATTGTGAAAAAATACAGAATACGCTTATAACGTTCATAAGCATTAGTTATTACTTCGAAACAGTTGACAACCTTTTTTTGAAATAGATGGAATATATATAAACTTATTAAAGTGCTAATGTGAAATGATCGAAACAATAAATCACAAACATGTAACTTCTTAAGTCTTCTTTAAATTGAAACGATGTAAATTTACAACAAATGTTATTTTGTCAACTAGCTCATTTTCTAATAAGTTTTTCGTGTATCAAAAATCCTGCATACTTAAATGCTAACTGTCATTGTATCTTTGACTGATGCATATCTGGAACAGGTGAATAAAGATTATGTTTCGCTAAAACAACAACAGGAAAATAAATACTTACAAGTTCCGACACTTTCTAAAACAGCACCTGCACTGGTTATCCTATGAGAAGGAACCGAGTTATTATATAGGTTTGTATCTAATTATTATATAGGTTGGAAACAAACCGAACAAAAATAAAACAACTTATTGTTATCGATAAACGTTAACTGATCAAACCAGTCCTGTGTAATGAACAATATTTTATTTTTCAGTCAATCATGAACACTATCATAAAAAAATGAATAGTAAAATAATATAAATGTATACGTTATAGTATTGGCTGCTGACGTCACAACCTAAATGCCTCAGTGGGCTTCTCTACGATGTGAAATATCATGTTCTACAATCACCAACAAACTCCCTGATTAGTGATAATTTGATTATTGTATATATGAAAAAGATCGCTAGCAGAATCTCTTTATCACGGTGTTTGTTGTTCTTTTACACTGTGACAAATGCACCATATCACGGAAATATATCAATTTATATTGATATATTTTGTCATCAGTTTCAAAAACAAATATCCTTACCTTATCCTGTTAAATTTAGTACCTTGTAGGTACAGAACTATAATGCACCTAAAACTTGCAATTGTTATCCTGTGGGATAGTCTTGGTAATTAATTGTCAACAATAGTGTTATGATATAGTCGGATTGTATTCGATAACAATCACTGAACAGTCAGCTTGCATATACAGGAAACATGATAAGCAGTCGTCTGCTATATAGTCTATTAACCGATATGTCTATGAATAATACGCCTATATGCTCATGTCAAAAAATTGATACGAAGTTTTATCAATACTTAATGTAGTCTGGCAACATTTCTTTGTTTGGATATGAATTTATGTTCTAGAATTGAAATACTGAAGCACTGAGGTATAAATGTAACAATAGCCCTTCCAGCTATCTACTTGATTAGTTTGTCTGAATCATACCATTTGTAGAAAGGTCATTAAGACAATCATGTGTATTCCCGCTCTCACAAGAGTGTTGTACTGTCCTGTGCATCCCAGAACAAAGAGTATACCAGTCAGAGTATTTTAGTGTAGCAATTTTGCAGTTGCAGTAACTAGATTCACGTAGCATTTTATTTTTTTTTACATTTTTGCATGTACTTTCTTTCTATCAGCTAAAATGTTAATGTATCACTTGTACGCGAGTCCAAAGTCAAATGAATAACTTAATGTCACAAATAAATGTTTCCCGAAACTTTTGGTTTTCATGTTGCTTGTGGCATGTTACAATGTATTTATATTACAATTAACAACATTTCAGCAATATACACAACAGTTTACTATAGCATTAAGATATAAGAAGAAACGTTTCAGTGTGCATGTCTCAAACATACTAATCTAACAAACGTTGAGATTCTATTGTTACAGAGTGTGCTATATGAAAAAGAAAGAATTGCTCAACATTTCGTGAAAGTATTTATAGGGAGAATTCTGAAATATGAAGGATTTGGTGACAAACGATGCCTTAAGAGGTAAGAACTTTTGTTCCGACTTAAATGAGTTCAATGAAATATACAAAAAGCAATGTACTGAAGTTTTATTAGAATGATATTCATTTTGTCCATAAAATGCTGTCCATATATTTCTAAACTATTGAGTAAACTAAAATGAAGACTTAAAGTTACATTTTTTCTGTTTGCAGTGTTAAACAGACCATGTACATTTCCTTGATCAGTAAGAGATCAGGAAATATTCAAGAAAAGTGATGTGTATAATAATTATGCTTGACAACAACTCCATTTCATCCAACATATGATCGAAATAGAACGTCGAAGATAAGAACACTTACATGCTTCATTGATAATGGTCCGCTGCAACCCTTGGATAGTAAAATGTTCATTGTTTTTGAAGAAAAATCAGTCATTTAAGAAAGCAGAAGTTTAACTCATCAGGTACCACGATTCGCTATTAGCATAATCATTGTGAAATGTATGTACTAACCATTTTGCTTTGTCATTCTCAAGCAGGTTTAATTATATTTGTAGACACCATAATTGCCATTCCATGTTTTAAAGATTTCTATCTCTTTATCAGAAAATTATGGCCACACAGAACAAACAACCTTCGTGCCAAAAGCTATTAAGTAAACAATATATTACTATCGCATTATTCACTTATGTTTCCTTTCATCGAACAAGTTTAACAATGTAATTATTAGGTTTCATGGAATTATGACCCACAAGGTCATTGTGTTCTCGCAATTTCATAGTAAGCATGCTATATTTCAAACACCTTATACATTTTAACTGTAAACTGTGCTGATAACAACTGTATAACTGCGCAATTGGAAAGTAGTGCAAGATAAACCAGATCCAGCTGCTGTTTTACGAAAACACCATATTACAGAAAAAAAGAACAGGCAGCTTCAAACGATTGCAGAATAGTTCATTGCTTACGGGCTCCACCATTACACAGTTTATGTTCACGGCCTCTTGTTTTTTTTAATTCCTGCACTGGTAATGACAACTTACGCTGATAACGGAAGATAATCATACGCATATCACAGAAAAGGTACGGTTATGTCAAAAGCTTTATTGTGGTCGTCATAAACTATGCTTGTTTTGATCTACATTCTCACAAAATTGATTAGGGCCAATTGACTGGTAACTCTCAGTAATTATATACTTGTTATAAACAATGTAAGATTTTATTTATGTTGATTAAATTATCTTGTTCTACTTATTAAGTGTTCATGCAGCACACAATCAAGCGCCTATAAAATGTAAGAAAAACTCTACTGATACGTGAATAAAAAGTTTACAGATTGACATTTTCTCTCACGCACCTTCTATTAAATAGACATCACTCTCCTCGATGTTTTATCACTTTCCTGCATGCAATCTGACTATTTGGTAAACCATCAGATGTCAAATAAATGTTTACCTACATGGTATCTTATTTCTTACTAAAAGTGCAATTTAAAAATAAAGGTTTTAGTCAATAAAGTTAAAGCGATATTACCTTTTCTGGTGTGGTTTTATTTTAGAATGATCTATATTAAGTGTATTTTGCAATGTTCAAACATGCATAAAATTTCCTGTATAATTGCCGCTGATTTTCCGAACAGAACGAACAAAATGTCGTCATGGGGTCACTTCCGCAAGCACTTATAACTTCTTGAAGTTCTCTACGATGTACGGCAGGCTACCACATAATAATATAAAAGCACTCACTTAATCGTAATCAAAAACCACTTGTTAGAGAAAACAGTTCGTTCTTAACATGAACAGTGAAACGAGATGTTCTTAGAATTGGCGAATACAATGGTAACAGATTATTGCCGTGAGCTGGAGCATGCAAAACATGGCTTTTCCATGGAAGAGCAACATTCTGGTAATATCTGTCGCAATTTGAAGTGACCAATGAGGAAAAGATGCTTGGACTTATGTTTATTCAGTTACAGAAATTCATTTTAAAGATTTTCTGATTAAAAGCCTACTCATTTACTGTTAAGTAAAAGTAGAGGGCAGTCAAAAAACTTTAGTTTTAGGTAATTTAGCTAAACATTTTCATCACAAAACTGAAGTCGCGCTACGCGTTTCTTTATTTTCTTACATGATCCGTAACTACAACAAGGGGGCATATGTCAGTAAGGTCATAACATCATACGACACAGAATGACATCATTTTGACGGCATATATCGGAAGTCGCGTTGGTTATGGTATAATAAAACATAATTTTCTACTCTTTGTTTAGACAATGT
>JAUMHA010040771.1:3855-15018 GCA_032359765.1 Saxidomus gigantea
GTCAGTTGGACATGTTTTGCACCAAGCCGTCGATATACAGTACATTTCTTCAAGTCCATGTAGTAAACAAACATTTCAAACTTTAAATTTGATACACTTGTAAAGTACTTTTATTGGAGCATGTAGGATGACAAGTTTGCACATGACAAGGTTTACTGGTGTCAAGACACTAATCAGCAAGGCATGAGGCCTCATCTACATAATAAAAGATTTCTGGTATTAATGTAAGATGCTCATATGGCCTCATGATTAAAACAGCACATATCCTGGCAATTCAAGACAGAATTGCAGATTCTGAGAAAGATGTTATTGGTAAACCAGCTGGCTTTGTCACAACCTGCAAACTGTAAGGTGAACTACTTCCCACTGCTTGCAGACCATATTCTGACCAGTTCACAATCTGCTTGTCTTATCCTCACAGCTATGGGAATATAAAATATCTGTTCAAACAGGTCAAACTGTTTTACCAAATGAATATAGCCACTGAAGCAAAACTATCATGGATATCTACCCCTTTGCTCTAGTTTACTTACACTATGACACTCAGTAAGAAAAAGAGTGTACTCACCTATAGGTGTGTTGTTCAAAGCATCAGATATAAACTGAGTGTTGAGCTTGAGTACAAGTTTTGAGGGTACACCGAGCTGGTCACAGAGCCCACGGAACGTATTCTCAAGGAAACATTCATAACCAATAATCCTCTGCATCTGTATAACCTGCTAACAAAATATTACATTACTGATCTAGTAGTACCCCTAAATATGTCAACCTCAATTTCCAATATCAAACTAGAATGTCATCTTCACTCCCCACACCACCCCTCCCCAACACAGAATTTCTTTATTTTAAACTTTTTAGATTCCATCCACAGTGTACAAAGGAAGATTTGTCTCTGATGATTTCATTCTTTGTTTTATACTTTAATTTTAAATTCAAACTTGCATAAACAATATGTACAGTACCCACTGCACATTATGATTGCATGTTTGCATGATGGTGTAATCTGTTAAATTTGTTTTTCAGTGACTGTGTCACATATTGGTTTGAAACTGTTGCTACTTTACTAATTTATGAAATTTCATCTGAAGTCTAAAGCACCTGCAGAGGGATTTCATACTTTCAGCTGAATTCATTCCTACTCTGATCAAGTAACTTGTAATTATACAAAAAATATTCATGAATGACAGCTGTTTTATATACAGCATGAAACAAACATGCATTAACATTCATTTACACTGCAGGACCATGTCTGTCAATCACAGCTGCAACAAGTTTTTGTTATCTATGGAAGATATATACATGCTTAGATCATGTTAAGATAATCAACCTTTGTTTCCTTGGCTCCTGGATCATAGCCTGGTACACGCATGCATACATCCTTCAAGGACTCGTTCAAACTATGGTGTCGCACCCTTAAAAACAGTTAAGTTTTCAACAGTTAAAACTCATAATACTTATTTTAACTTTGTACTAACAACTAGGGCATACTGTTTAGATGTCTTTTTTCACTATACCAAATGGTATGACCCCAATATGTTGAGACAGAAACCATGTATGGTATTCTGACACCACTCCCATAATGGAGACAAATATTAAAGACAAATTTATTGTTTTCACCTAAGTCAGTTATATAATCAAGTGTTGCTGGTCTGCCATTAATAACGATCAAGTTAAAGATAAGACCAGGCTAAATATAACTGACAAAGAGAGATAATTCACAAAAGCACAGTTACAAGTGATGTATGTTTAACTTTCACTGTCTGCCTCCTATTGTTACCAAGATATTAACTGTAAAAGGATATACATACAACAAGACCGCCAAGATGGCCCTATATTGCTCACCTTAGACCTACTTATGGCCATATGTGACCAAACTTCAACCCTAAACTATATATCAAAAGCATAAACATTCTGTTTGATCTTGACAAGACAAACCCTCTGACCAATTTACATGATTGGCTTTAAAATCTGACTTCCAGAGTACTGACAAGGTTTTCCTCGGAATGGCCTAGTTTTAATGTCAGGTGATCCACACAATCATTCTGACCAATTTTCATGATGATTGGGTTGTAAATGTCACCTGTATGGCATACACAAGGTTTTTAACTGGGTGACCTAGTTTTTTACCAATGTTCATACTCAACCTAAATTTCATTAAGACAATCATACTGACCAAGTTTTATGAAGATCCAATGAAAAATGCAACCTGTATTGCATACTTTATGTTTTCATATGATTTGACAAAATGACATAGTTTTTGACCCCAGATGACCCATATTCAGACTTGCTCTAGATTTCATCAGGATAAACATTCTGGGCAAGTTTCGTGAAGATTCAATGGAAAGTGCATCTTCTATTTCATACACAAGGGTTTTCTATGATTTGACCCTGTGACCTAGTTTTTGACCTGAGATGACCCATATCCAAAGTTGACCTAAATTTCATTCAGGCAATCATACTGACCAAGTTCCATCCAATGCAAAAATGAAACCTATATTGCATACACAAGGTTGTTCTATTTGACACCTTGACCTAGTTTTTGACCCCAGATGACCGATGTGGAAGCTTAATCTAGAATTCATCAATATAGTCATTCTGACCAAGTTTCATGAAGATTCAATGAAATATGCAACCTCTATTGCATACACTATGTTTTTTTTATGATTTGACCTAGTTTTTGACCCCAGATGGCCAATACTTGGACTCGACCGAGATTTAATCAACGCAGTCATTCTGACCAAATTTCATGAAGATTCAATGAAAAATGCAACCTCTACTGCATACATAAGGCTTTTCTATGATTTGACTGGGTGACTTACTTTTTGACCCCAGATGACCCACATTCAAACTCGGCCTAGGTTGTATCAAGGCAATTATACTGACCAAGTTTCATGAAGATCCAATAAAAAATGCAACCTCTATTGCATACACAAGTTTTTTCTTTGAATTGACCCCATGACCTAGTTTTTTACCAAAGATGACACATTCAATCACTACCTAGGATTTATCAAGGCAGTCATTCTGACCAAGTTTCATGAAGATCCAGTGAAAAATGCACTCTCTATTACATATACAAGGTAAGTGTGAACAGAAGACAGACAGACATAAATCAGGCAAACACAATAACTCACCTTGAGCACATCGTGAGCTAATAAAAGGAAAATTCACACACTACTGAGACAAGATTTATGTTTCTTGTATATGCACTTCTCCTTATTGCTATGAACCTGTGTTCCAAGTGCACTTCATTTGCAGTATGATGAATGTAATAGACAGAAAGACTGGTGGAGGGAAGGCTGATAAAATTGTGATCCCTACAGTGGCATCACAAGTAATAAGCTCTTGCATTCTTTAGAAAGACAAGCATTCATACTTCATTGCATTGTAAACATTACCTTTCACTCTCTCTGTGCCTCTCCATCATTTTCTTGATTGTGTTAGGGGTACGGTCTTTCCTTGCATAGTGTCTCATACTGGAGTTACTATCAGTATCACACGGCGATATCATTTGTTTCTCAGGGGTCAGCATCAACATCTTGTTCCCCGTAAAACATGTGTTTGGATACTGACGTCTTTTCGTTGACTTTGAATGTCCCTATAATTAAATTGACAAAAAAATCATTACGCTTCATAAAGATCATGGACCTACAGTTCATTCAGGACAATGTAACAGTGATGGAACAAAAGAGGTCAAAATTACTGTGTTAATTCATTAGATAAGTAAGGATTAAATCTTTCCTGGCATGTAAGATCAAACTTTTATACAACCAATGGTTATAAACTTCTGTGTTTGCATATATCTATTTCGCAACACTCACATTATCCTCAATGAATTGTATATACACTTGTGTGTATGTAGGTCCATGAAAAGACTGTATATTGTTGAAAAATAAATTGAACTACATGTATTCTATAATTAGCTTCACATATATTCCCTAAGGAATCATGAACAAAGTAGTACATGGACCACCTTGGTATGGGATTAACACAAACAAGAAATGTGGCAATGTCACAAAATTATGTTTTCAACACCAGCCATTTCCTGGTGTGCACACAACATTTAAACAGGGGTTTAGGCAAGCAAACTTTATAGATATAACATGCATTTAAAAACAGGTGGAAAACATTTTTTCTATTTTTAGTAACAGCGACCTTGACTCTAAGGACCAAAAAGCAATCAAAAGCAACATCTCAAAATAAGCTACCTACATTCCTAGTTTCATGGCAGAACCTCATTCCAACATTGATTGGCTTAAGACCGTTTTTCTATTTTCAGTAACAGCAACCTTACCCAAATGCAATCCCAAGGTACATCTTCATATAAGCTACCTGGCTATAACTCATTCCCAACACAAGTTATTGGTCGGAAACCGATTTTCTTTTGTTTTTGTAACAGCGACCTTGACCCAAGGAACCCCAAAAACAATAAAAAAACTACATCTT
Organism: Saxidomus gigantea; assembly: GCA_032359765.1. NCBI lineage: Eukaryota > Metazoa > Mollusca > Bivalvia > Venerida > Veneridae > Saxidomus > Saxidomus gigantea. The sequence goes on from JAUMHA010040771.1 coordinate 8,299, forward strand.
AATATAGATACCTACATACCAAGTTTCATGGCATACCTCCTTCCTAACTACTCTTAAGCTATTGGCTGTAAACCATTTTTCTATTTTTAGTAACACTGACCTTGACCCAAAGGACCCAAATGCAATTCCAAGCTACATATCCATATAAACTACCTACACACCGAGTTTCATGGCAATACCTCATTCCTAGCTAAAGTTATTGACCGGAATCCGTTTTTTGTTTGTTTAGTAACATGCACCTTGATCTTGTCCCCAGGGACCCCAAGTGCAACCCCTAGCTACATCTCCATAATATAAGCTGCCTACTTACTAAGTTTCATGGCAATACTCATTCCTAACTAAAGTTATTGACTGGAAACCGCCTGTTTGACACCACCCGCCTGTATATGACATTCCCCAATCTAATAACCAGGATTTTGTTGAAAATCTGGTTAATAAATAGATAATTATATATCTCTGTGATTAATTATTAGAGACCAGAAATAGGATTCTTGATTATGAAGCCGTAAGAAAGTGAGTGTATTGACTGACTGTGGCTTTATTATTATGACAAGCTCTTAAACAATCATGTCATGAAAAAATGCACTTTTAAATATCAAAAAGCAAAAAGAAATTCAGAAGTTTGCAACATGCAGTTGTCTTATTGGTTAAAAAAATGGTCATAATATATAATTTGATTAAACATCTCCATTTAAACCCCCTAGTTTATAGGATATTGAAAAGAAAAGACAAAAATCTCAAACTATTGTATTTTACAAAATCTGTATCAAGTCAAAGGTATCCAGTTACTCTGATAATTCTGCTCTACATTAAACCCATGTTTAACATTCAAAATAATACAAATCTCTAATCAAACATCTTAAGTTCTTTTTTGAAAGTTAAGGCACAAGCATTCAATGCAAATCAGTCAAAAGCTTTAAGCTGATGAAATCTGCCCTTTAGTCATTGATAATCGGTGAAATAAGGGACCCCATTGAGCCATGTTTGCTCTCCTTCACTTGGGGATTTAAATTTCTTCGTAGTCAAAAATTGTTTCTAAAATACGTGATGTTTTAATGGATTTTTTTTACAAAGTATGGATTTTTTTAGTGCTTTTCTGTTTTCAATAACTTGTAATTTCTAATAGCAATGATCAGAAAGAAAGACTGATATCTTCATTCTTATATGAATATTATTAAAAATAATTGCTTCTGCAAGTTGTATGAAAAGAAAAATGTTAAAAGATGAGAGAAAAAATAATTGAGATCTCATCAAATTCAAACTTGAACATTTGTTTAAAGTAAATAAGGACTGTTTGCTTTAATGCTTCACAATAAACAAATTGTTTAAACATGAAAACTGTAATAAAGAATTCCGCTTGAAAATGCACTGCAGTTTTTAACATTTCAATGAAATGAATAACGTTTTGTAGTCACTTCAAAAATCATTTACAAAATAAAACAAACTTATAAAAGAATATTTTTTAGTTTCTTCAAAGTGAAAAGTTTTATGAGATATTTATATAAAAGTACAGCAAATCTAACGTTGTACATTTGCTGTCAATTAACATATCAGTTTTTTCATCACTTAATTCAGTTAATGGCAAAACGCTAGTCTTATGAAGTCATTTCCTTGTACAAAACCTATCTAATTAACATTAATATCACAAAGATACAGTTGTTTTACAATTTGAATACTAAAAACAAATTGCTAATTGATTTATTACGTGTCAATGACATATAAGATGAACATGTTCGGCTAATTTATTTTCTATCCAAAACTGCTTCAAGGCCTGTTATAACGGAAATTTCTTTTATCATTCACTTTTTGTTAAAATACATTTTTTTTTCTCTTTACTCATAATGACATCATGAATTTATTTTGTGTGTTTTAATCCAAAGAAAGCTTTTAGCTTCAGGAGTAATTTGTTCTGTTTCATGTCATGGAGACGGATATATACTAGCAGCAAATATTGCTCTAACGGGATCTTACAGGAGCTGTTATTTTGTACCATATATTGACGATATATTCAACTGTTAGTGTTACAGCCTAGCCTGTTGTATGGAATAGTTCCCTCACGGACTGATATAGATTTTATGGAAATAAACGTGTGTCTGTGTGGTAATAGACAGGCTTTAGAAGAGAACTTTTATAACTTGATACATATATAGTATATACAGGTGTCTGATGTCACTGTAATACATGAAAATATACATGGAGGAAGAAAATATACTAGGTAAGTGACTAAATATTCCTGCCAATATTTCAAAAGACCTATAGTGAATGCCTGCTATGCACTGTTAATTGTTTGAAAGGTTATTTGTTGTTACTCATTTTACAAATAATGGCACATACAGTGAAGGGGACATAAATGTTCAAAAAAATATTTCAAAGTTAGACATGTCTAAAAAAATCCAGGTATAGTGTAAAAAAAAAAGAAGCTAAGTTAAAGAAGACATATTACTGCATTGTCTCGATGGGACATATACTACATGCATGTACTGTACATCATTACTTCATTGCTACTGAGTGCTAAGTTGTGGTCAATGTTCAATGGGATATAACTTGATGCTAGTGAAAATATTTCTTGCACGTTTATACTTCATGGTACAGTGTTTGTCAAGTTTCATTGCAATCTTACATTACATTACCAGTAGTATGTCAGAACTATTTCTGAAAATGTATCCTAACCCCCACTTATGCACTGTGGCTTGTTTTTGTAATATCGCAGTGAGACACTAAATGGTACAATAATTATGTGCATGTGTACAAACTTGAAAGCAATGAAACAAATATTGTCTAGTGACATTTGACCTCTTGGTGTGACTTTGAGCTTGAGCTGTTCTGCTTGTTGTTTGCATTAGGTGAACAGCAGGCCAAAGTTTCATGAACATTCTTTGAAGAGTTAAGTAGATAATAGTCTCATGACCCTTGATCTCTATGAGCCTTCTGGAAGGATCTCTCTTGAGCATTCTTGGAAGGTGAACATTTGATCAAAGTTTCAGGAAAATCCTTCTACAAGTGTAGGAGATATCTTCACATGGCCTGTACTTGACCTTGAGATGTCTAGAAGATGTTTCATAAAATTTAACCTAATAAATAAATATTTGATCAAAGTTTGATGAAAATACTTGAATTTAGGAGATACAGACTCATTACCTTTGACCCCTTTGGCACATGTGATGCTTCATGATGGAACAAAGTGAATTAAATGATGTGAGGCCACCTGACAAAGGGATTCCTATAAAGCCCCCAAAAACTTTTTTGGTGGGATGTAATTAAAACATAAAACACTTGCTAGGTTTTAACAAGAGGGCCACGATGGCCCTGGATCGCTCACCTAAGTTCATGGCAACATGAAGCTACAGCATACAGAATTTCAGTGTTGTAGCTTCAAAAACAGGAAAGTAGTTCATTAGGTCAAAGACAAGATCAGCCAATGTCAAAGTTGAAATCTACACCAAACACTGTAAACATGGTCTGAATTTCAGATTTAAATACAGGAAGTAGGTCAAGGTGAACTGAGGTAAAAATTGAAATCCTCATGTAAAATTGTCTCAGCATCATGATCAAACCAGTGCTTCAGAGAAAATTTTCAAAGTTTTCCATATAGCAATTTAGAGTAAACAAGCCCCCATGTTTTTTGACAAATCATTATTATTTGAAAGAATTTGGTAAAGGGTCACCCAAGGAACATTTAGTAAAATTGTTTCGAAATCTGACATGTGGTTTCTGACAAAATATTAGTTAGTATTTCCTTTTGGTTGCCATGTTAACCAGTTTTGCATGGATTCTCTTTCTTTGAAGGAATCTGACAAAGGACCACCTAAAGATCATTTCTGTGAAGTTTGGTTGAAATTGGCCCAGTGGTTTAAGACGAGATGTTGTCTGAACCAAATGTTGTCTAGACGGACAGATGGACATTCAATGATCCTAAAAGCTCACCATGAGCACAACGTGCTCAGGTGTGGAAAAAATGGCATATATTTTGCACAACATTTTATACCCTTTTAGAAATATTAGTCGCTTTCCTTGGTCTATAATCTTCATCTTTGTCATCATCAATAAAGGCTAGTTCATCTTCATCTTGATCAAAGACAGGTCCTGCCTCTAAACTGTCAGTCAGCATGCCCTTGTTTGCCTCTGTCCTTTCAATGATGCCATCAAGTTCTACATAATTAGTGAATGGTAAATCCTCCACACCACTGTCATCTGCATCAATGTCTTGGAAAAATGTGTACATGCTTGGAGAGTTATCAAAACTGAAGTGGTCTTCCATTTCTGTATTACTGTATTCAACTGCTGAAAATGAAGGAAATCAAGTATGTCTTCCAAGGAATTTGAACAGCTTCTATCCTATCCCAAGGTCTTTGACCCTAGTATTCCTATTTCTCAATATACTGTAGTCAACTGACACAATAAAAAGACAGTTATGGAATTTCTTCTATGCTATCCTGTTTGCATTGTCAGGGGCGTAGCTACCGTTACGCACAATATGCATGTGCATATACATCGCCAGCAAAGATCAAACACTTAAATGTCCCGAAAATGCAATAAAAAAGATAGGGTGAGGGGGTGAGAGTCACAAGCGATAAATCCGGATCATACCTGTTTGATCTCGCAAAAAAGGCCAAAAATGCTCAAATTTTCCTTGCTTGTTTTGCTCGCTTAAGTAGAACCATATTGAACTTCATTTTAATGAAAGCCTGCAGTCTTAAAACTAACTAATAACAGATCCTACTTATGTATCTGCTAAGAGGCCTAAATTAGTCAAAACTGTCCAAACATTGCCCGCGGGTACCTGAAAATGGAACAACATATCTCGACTATCCATTGTGTCCTACTTGAAATATGTCAAAAACGGACAAAAAAATGATGTAAGAATGCCAAATTTCCTCGCTAGGCTAATGAAAAAGGGAAAATGTAGCCATCCTAAAAGCGTTTATGCCGATCCTTTCATTCCTTTCATTGCAAAGATAATCAAAATACACTGGAACTCTGCGTACATCGTCAGTACGATACGTTTAAAGTCGTACCAGCGGGCCTGCCTGAGTACAGGGCGTATTGGACTTGTGAACATTTATATGGACATGGAGTTAATACAAAGATGATTGTGGACATATTTACTAAAAGAAAGAGTCGAGCGTTTGGCCTTACGTTTTCAGATCATGCATGCTTAGAATATGATTTAAAATTATTTTAATAAACGCCTTTATAGGTTTTAACTTTTTCTTGATGTTTATATCCCTTATGATTAATAACAATTCATAAAACGAAGAATGGTCTCACTGACAGTTACTAGTAGGGGGAGTGGGCTTCTAGAGAGTTTATATAAGGGCCATCTTTTATGAATTAAAAAAGTTTTCACACAACACAGACTAGGCGAGAGAACTTTTTAAAGTTTGACAGTTTTGTAATTTCATTTCATATCAACTTTTGTTTGGTCTACAATAGATACATGGTTCTTTGGAAACGCATCTAAATCGTTCAGACATTGCTAAAACCTCAGAGCTTCCAGGGGACTCCGGCTGACTTCACCCCTTGCCAGGGCTTTGTCCTGAACCCACCGTAGGTCCTGGGGCCCCCAGCATAATCTGTGCATACATTCCAAATAGGTCTAGCTACGCCCCTGATTGTTATAAATGTATTTCTTCACTCAAGCCCAGTAGTACTAGTAGCTGATTTAAAATTTCAAAACTGGAAAAATCTGAAATTTTGACAGGACCAAGTATATTTGATATTTTAAAGGCTCATTTGCACACTCATTACACAGACTTCTGTAATGATATTCACTGTCTAAACTAAAAAAACAAAAAAACAAAAAAATATTTATTCAAAATCATGAGATGATGATGATTCAAATATAGAGTCGAAATATTCAGAGTACGAACCAGCGAAACGTGATGCATTTTGTATTTCCCGCCATTCTTAACTCAAGTAGGATATACCTACATCTCTTTCTACGATCTAAAAGCTTTCATAATATTTCTCAGATGAGTTACTTATATATAAATGAGTAGATGAATCAGTAAATAAAACAATATACTGCCTGAAGGGATCTATGGGTAGCTGAATTCTTTTCTCAGCATCCTAAAATACGTCATCGTACTCCCGTACTGCAGTACACATAAGAGTGCCCGGATTTACACATGTGCTACTCACGTGTGTAAAAAAAATGTAAACAAATAGTAGGCGTGCAGACATAGTGAGGAAATGGACTTAGCGGAAAATAAAATGGGTAAGAATAAACACTGTTGGTCCAGCATGTTGTTAAGATTGAAAATAAATATGTCTTTGATTCAAGTAAGAATCTGTCATCTTACAGGCATGACAGGAATGAGCAGCAAATACTGTTTTTATTCTGAAGGAACTAATTCAATTCAAAGTATTAAATTAATGGCATGAGCGTATCATTTTACTTCCTTTTCACTGTTGTCTTTTCTTACTTCCTTTTCACTGTTGTCTTTTCAACTTCATTTCTTCGAGCCAGTAACTTTACTCACAATGTTTTGTATGGCCTGCATCTGTCATGTACCTAACAGGGCTTACCAGACAAATCTGTGATTAACATTCAAGTAAAACATTGGAACCTGTGTCCTTAGGAAGTTAATAAAATTTTGTCTTCCAAAGAAAAATATCTTGCTCAGTAACACAGAACTTTATGAGTCAATAGCTAATGTGTCTTCTGGGGGGGGCGGCGGGGGGGGGCGGGGGGGGGGGGGGGGGGGGGGGGGGGGGGGG
>JAUMHA010040882.1:7269-19792 GCA_032359765.1 Saxidomus gigantea
ATTTTAAAAACATTATTACCCCTCCCCCCCCCCCCCTCCTTTAATTGAAAAATCATTAAGCTAAATAATAACACTAGTTGGTCAAGTCATATTTGTCGGTTGTATACTTTAAGAGCAGAAATACTTTAAGAGTCCTTCAAACCCATTACTTCAAACTTAATTTATACATTAACAAACATGTTGAACCTTCATTCTTATTTTCGTATAAAGGGATGAAGGAAGCAATAACGTATTCTTAATAACTTTAAAAACTCAGCCTTGATTTGCTTGAATTTTGTATTAACCTTCTTGAATAAAACAAGGAATTGCAAAATTCATGAAGTTCTTGAATTTCCCATATTACACTTGGAATCACGAGAAATTTCCCGTCTAATCAAGGTTGCGTTTTTAAAGTCTCAATATGCTAAATGCTCGTACTAATTCACTCTGTATTTGCTGGAGACATTCATCTTGGCTTCCGGTGATAACATTAACGTGGCACATTTCCCGTGCAAACCAGTAACTATTGGTCGTAACAGTAAAGATAGTGCTCGAATAACTGAATGGAAACCATAATTTTGTTCACAACATTTTTTTTTTCAGTGATATGAAATAATCATGATAGACATTTTCAACTTATCAATAACTATTTAACAACGGGAATGTGTAACAGGATAAGATCCTGACTAAATTTCACTATAAATATGCTGACAGCATCTTTTGAAACTACATTACAATTCCACTTAAAGCTGACAAGATGCGTATGAAATTAGAATTTTAATATCTTATAATCTCCTTTTTTACGTATAAACTCAAGTATAAACTCTATTTTTATTTAAGATGTGTGGTCAACTATACGGCGTTTTAAGGAATGAGTTTACATTGCCGACAAACTAGATATGTGAAGGTTCGGTGTATATATTGACAGAACAATCTGTAAAATTATTCTTACAGCTGAAAAAAAAAGAAATATAAAAAGAGTAATCTAATAGATTAAACACGAAAAACATATACTTGTGATTGCATGGAACAAAGATGATTTTCTAATGGCCTAATGCAACACAAAATGCTTCAAAATCTACAGAAAACATTTTACACTTTCAAACCGAAAACTTTTTTGGCAATCTAATGGAAATAATGCAAATTACACACAGAACTTGGTTTCTTTTACAAGTTACTTAAGCAGTTGTAGCGTAGTAACCAAATAATCTTATTTGTGTTTAATATACTGAGTATTTTTTTGTACCTGATGGACTTGAGTGTTACAATTGACAGAAAAGTATTGTACTCTGGACGGTTTCTCGATTGCGGAGTTGTTCTTATATTTGCTACAGTCTTGGAAATGAAGTAATAACCAGTAGAAACAACTCTAGCGGTTATAGTCTTCTATCGTAGTCAGCTTGTCAATAACATTAATCACGTTTCTCAAATATGAAGTAGTTATCTGATATATGTCATTGGGAGAACGGCAAAAGAGCAAACCGTTAATGCGCATTGCATTAAAACTTTATGTCTCATTCATTTAACGATAAACTAACACAAATAAATGACACTTTAGCATTTGTTCAGCATTTATTTTTTTCAAATGAAACACATAGTAAAAGATTTATCAATTCGGTAATTCCGTATTGTCAGAAACAGGAAAAGTTAAGTTTGATATTTCATTCTGCTTTTACACGTTTTGAAGGATGGGTGTTTAAACCAGAAACTAAAAAACATATCCATAAACAACTATTTTAGATGTACATCCTCTGGGTCCCTATAGATAGATAATTACATTTATAGTAAATCATAGTATAGCTGACAGTTTAGTGAACTTTGTAAACGATAATTATTTTAAATTATTCCTAGTCACGCAAGTGAATTATTCAGCCATAAAGTTTGCACTGTAAGATGATGTAAGTTACTGTACCTCAACTTGTTCTTTGGAAAAGTTTAGTAAGACTTAACTTTTACGTTAATAAATGAATGTACTAAACATAACAAGGTTAAGTAAACCAATTAACGAAATATGTTTAAACATTTTCTCTGTCACTTAACTATGTTCGTAGTTCTATGTGGTCATAAGTATATTCCTACAAAAGAATACCGATCATCCCACCGAAGGCAGGTGAATGTAGTTTTGTCACCCAGGTGGCTAAGATAGCAATACCTGGCATAAAATTCAATTTGTGTCATTCATTCTGTTTTGGAAGGTGAGTTGTATTGGATTGCTCAAATCCGACAGCATACTGCCTAGTAAATCAGTAAAATCAACCCGTATTTATTCATACGAAGTTCATAAAGTTCGATAAGATTCAAATAAATCTTGCAAACGCTGAACAGTAAAGCTCTTCAAACTCTGTCTTTATAAAAATATATGTTAGTCAATTTGATGATTTGAAACTTTTATATATACATCGCTCATCCCGGAGGTTGCCGGTTCGAGCCCCACTGTGGACACGACCGTTCTTCCACGTATGGCACCAGTACTGTTTTTTCCAGAAAGAGTGACCCGATAAGCTACAAACTTTCTTCGAGCTAAGATAAATTAGAATAAACTAAATTAATGTCTTTTAATTGTGTTTTCATTATTTATAATAACCTAAATGCACAATAATGTCTTACTACGCAGTACTTTATAGGTACTGTCTATTTAGGAAATAGGTTTCACCTTTGAGTGATATACCGGTTTGGAGTGTAGATGCGTAGTAATCGATCGATTCACGAAGGCCGTAGACCTAGAGTGATTAATAATGAAGCATCTAAACGACACACAGTGATATACAAACCGGTATATCACTCAAAGATGAAATATATTTCCATTCTAACACGTTAATTTAAGCAAAAGAATGTTCAAAGGGGTACTATTTGCTGCGCTTACGTGAAGTAGCAACTTTGAACTTGTTGTACTCCCTGCAGTTCGTGAAAGTCCGGCTGTTCTTTTTTACTCCTCAAATAAAATGCTATTCGTCTTAGTTTTGTTGTTGCTGATACACTGGGACCTAGCTAATCCGTACTAGCTTTTTATGTAACCTTGGGCTTGAAACAAGGTGAACCATTATCTCCCCTGGTTTTTATATTATTTATCAATGATATTGTTGATGACATTGACTTACAGATAAGTATTTAGAGTTATTATCAATGTATTTAATATTATTTGCTGATGATATTGTTTTATTTACAACAGATCCGGGTAGTCTTCAGGCTCAAATAAACATAATTCATGATTATTCTATAAAGTGGGGTTTGAAAATTAATGTTAACAAAACGAAAGTTTGCATATTTGAAAAAAGGAAAACAAATCATAATGTTGATTTTTTTATTAATGGTGAAAAAGTTGTTGATCATTTTATTTTTTTAGGTGTTAATTTTTTGTATACTGGAAATATGTTAGGGGCTGTTAAAACCTTATCGGACTAGGCTTTGAGGGCTTACCATAATCTTCTTTCAATATTTGATCGGGTCAGTATGAATGTAAAGACAAAACTACAGTTGTTTGATGCAATGGTCTCACCTATAATATTAAACGGTTCCGAGGTATGGGGGGTTTACAACTTTAAAGAAATAGACAAAATTCACCTTAGATTTTGTAATTCTTTACTTGGCGTACGCACACAAACAACAAATAATGCTATTTATGATGAGCTGGGAAGATTTCCCCTATCTGTAATAGCAAAAGAGAGATCTATTAAATATTTACTAAAGATATTATAATCTGAGAATTCGCCATTATATAACATGTATACAGACCAATGTAATAATATTGATGGTTCTTGTTGGGCAAGACGAGCTAACTCTTTAATTGATCACCTAGGGTTCTCCCATCTTTTGAATAATTACAATAGTGACATCAATTATTTTCCTTCGATAAAAAGAAGATTGCGCGATCAATACATGCAAGAATGGAATGGTTCACTTAATGCTAGCATTTAATTAGATTATTACAAAAACTTTAAAACTTTATTCGGTTATAAAACATACCTTGATAAAATTGAAAATGATTCACTTCGAAAACAGTTATCTTGCTTGAGATTAGGTTCTCACTTCTTATAGATTGAAATGGGTAGATTTAGAGGAGTACAGCGAAACGAAAGATTATGCAAAATGTGTAATGCAAATGTCACTGAAACAGAATATCATTTCCTATTATGCTGTGCTAAATACTCGCACATCCGGAATAAATATCCGAGTCATGTATCATGGCCTACCGTTAGCATGTTTACTAATTTAATGTCGTCTAAAAATAAAAAAATCTTATATAATGTAACTAGGTTTATTAAAGAAGCTTTTGAACTACGTAAAATACTCTAGAAATTTTGACTGTTTCATAAGAGTGTGCTATTGTTGAATACTTTACATGTTTATTATGTTGCTATGTTTCATTGTCTTTGCCATATTCCGTATTCATTATTTGTAAATTGCCAAAGGCAAATTATTTTGCTGATTTTGCCAATAAACTTGAATTGAATTGAATTGAATTGTTCGTTCTTTAATTCATTGCCAAAAATTGAAGCACCAATTAAGATTCTTGATATCAAAAGAGCGTGAGTAAAACAGAACAATCAATGCTTGTTGCATTTGTTTTCGGGTTCTTATTTGATAAAATAAAACTGTTTAAAAGTTAATCTCTGAAATTGAAAGATAATTCTTTTCGTTATTTGAGTTATTTTTCAAACTGTATAAAATGTTGATTTCTCTTTCTCAAAATCATATTAATTTCTCTTTCTTGAAATCATAAACAAAATCATGTCTCAGCCACCTTCTAAGCGTCGTGGGGTCGAGCTAACGCTTGACGACAAAATTAAGTTTATTAATGATTCTCAAATTACACCCAAACCAACACTCAAAGTAAGTTGAAAAACAAGTTAAACAATTTTTTTTTTAATGTGAGTTGATACATTTTGAAATGATATCCAGTTTGAGAACATAGATTAACATTAAATAAATTTGTTTTTGTCTCTTTTTCAGGAACTTTCAAAGCAGTATGGCGTTGGAAAGTCTACCGTTTCAGATCTACTAAAATAGAAAGAATTCTACACAAAACAATGGGAAAAAGAAGATTCGCTTCAATACGGGCAAATACGGTAAGCTGAACGAACTTGTGTGGGAATGGTTCTGCATGGCACGTTCCAAGAAAATTCCGTTGTATGGTCCGTTGATTCAGAAAAAAGCATCAGAGTACGCTAAGGATTTTCAGCTGTCTGAATTCAAAGCATCAAATGACTGGCTTCACAGTTGGAAAAGTCCATATAAAGTGAAAGGATATAAAGTGTGTGGTGAAAGTGGTGGCGTAATGAATGAAAATGTCAGTGATTATAAGAAAAGAATCCCAGAAATGAAATGATAAGTGGTTATGATAAGAAGGATATATTTAATTGTGACGAAACAGGACTCTACTATAGACCATTGCCAGATAAACATTGTCTGTGAAAAGTTAAGATCAGAGTGGTACCAAAGAGTCAAAGGACAGAGTAACTGTAATGTTTGCTTGAAGTGCCTCTGGAGAGAAACTGAAACCGCTTGTGCTCGGGAAGTTCATAAACCCAAGATGTCTGAAAAATGTTGATAGAAGTGCTTTAGGGTTGCAATATAAGGCAAATAAGAAAGGATGGATACCTGGTTGAAAGAACTTAACAGTGACATGCGTAAACAAGGGAGAAACATTATTCTGCTCATTGACAATGCGTCATCACATGGGGGGGGGGGAGTTGAATCAGTCGCACTTTGTCAAATGTAACACAGAAATTCCTTCCGCCAAATACAACTTCAAATCTTCAGCCCCTTGACCAGGGAATTATAAGAACTTTCAAGGCAATCTACAGGAAATATCTTTTAAGGTCTTTGTTGACTGTAATTGATAGTGCTGAAAATGTACAGGATCTTTGCAAACAGGTTACCCTACTTGACTGCTTGCAATGGGATGTCAAAGAAACAACAATCTAGAAGTGCTTCAGGGTTGCTGGGTTTGCAGAACTAGACACAGTAGAAACTGGTGTAAGTGTGAATGATGACTGTGAGGATGATGATGTGCCCTTGGCAACACTGGTTGCTAAGATTTCTTTGTCAGTGAAGGATATTCATGATATCGACAATGGAGCAGAAACTGAGGATTCCGGATCAGTAGACTGGGAGAAAAACTTGGTGAAAACGTATAAATCTTCAGACACAACAGATGAGTCAGTGAGTGAGTCTGACATTAATATTGTTTCTGTTCCTGATGTGTTATTGATGGCAATAAAACTCAAAAACTTTGTTCAAGAGAATGACTTTAGCTTGCTGTAACGTGCAGAAGATCTGAAGTTAAGAACTGAAAAAAAAGATTGTTTTGATGAAATGTTCTCAGAAACAAACAAAGATCGATTCGTTTTTTGGTAAACAGTAGGTTTTATTGATGACATTGTATGACTCAAAAGAAAATCGATTTATGAAAGCATTTTCAAAAGAAAATCGATTTATGAAAACACTTGATAGACGTTAATATGCTTTAAAAGTTAAAGTGAACTATTGTAATAAGGTATAACAAACATGCAATATTGTTTCTTCTACATTTTGTATTGCCTTATTAATAAATAGTTATGGTTGTTGCATAAATTATTGGAAAAATTGTTTGTAAATACATGTATTAAAAGTAGTAACACAAATTTGAAAGTTGTCTTCTTTAATTGTTCTGGTAGCATGGTAGCATTAACATGTACATGTACTAATTTTGGCGTCAGACATACATTTACGGTACTAGATCGCCATATGGAGGAAACCTTTCTAATCTGAACACCTTTGTAATCCTAATATTTCCTCTGGTCCGAACAGGGCATTGCTGGATATACCGGAAGTGGAGGAAATTTGACTAAGATTTGTTCTACATCACGTGAATTCATTCACAACAGTACCAATGCGAGTGTATAAGCGCATGCACACTCGTAGTATAAATAGTTCGGGGCTCCTATCGTGATATACTCTGTAGGTATATCATGCTCAAATCCTTCTTTCAATAGTGTTAGAATGTAAGTTGAAGAAGAGCTGCTGTCTGGACACAGCAGTTGATTCTCATTTAAATAGGCAAATATATATAATCTTTACGTAAAATATTCGAAAGACCAACCTACCTGACTAGGTTTTAATCGCTAATAAATTATTTGTAGTAAGTATTACATACACTTATAGAAAATTGAAGTCTCTTTTGATGCATGTTATATTGGATTTTACTATTTGATTGCGTTATTATCAGCGTATAACTTAGCGACATAAATTTTGCTGGAATAGTCTTCCATTACAGTCTTTCTAGTGTGTGATTTGAGCGGAGATATTGTCTTTTACAAATAATCAATTATACTTTCCAAATTGTTGGACCAAACGGAGTTCATTCAGTCAAATGCGCATAGGTATAAAATAGAATTTGGAGCAGGAAATATGCAAACAAGACATATTTGATGTGTAAAAGTTTTTATGCATAAAATTTTCGACAATTTTTTTAACTTGTATGTATATATAATTAATTACAACTAAATATTGAAAGATGGATTAAGATGTGCACATGCTTTTATGTGAGGGCTATAATAAAATGCTTTAAAACTTTAAAGTATAACCAAATTTTAATTAGACAAAAACATTCATCTTCAAACAGTATTCCAAATACTTTATTTGGCTTTGTGGCTAAACTTTGACTTATGTGGCTAAAAAGAACAAAAGATAGATTTAAAGGATAGCAATCTCAAGTACAACTTTTTGTACGATTGTCCGAACGAGGCCATGTGGATTATTTCAATAGAACTTAATACAAATGTTAACTATTAACTTGACAAAATAAATTACCATGTGGCTCTCTATCAACATTTCTAAAACATTTGTGATTACACTTAAAATAAAACCAAGTTTGGTTATGCTATTTTCCCAAATAATGTATTTAAACTTAGATAAGCCAAATCTATAACACACATATGTAGTTTTCTATACTTGAAAAAAGCCTGGTAAAAATGTGGTGCTGCAAGTTACTGTCAGAATGCTTTGCGGCCTTCTTTTTCAAATTACTGAGACTTGCGGTCACACATTGTTTTGAATAAATAAATCATGGAAAATAATGTCGTAGACTTATTTCTATCCAAATTAACAAGAAGAACAAATAAAAAGGACATTTGTACATTTAGGTATTTGTACGACTAATACGACTGCACAAGGCAAAATGTATCAAATGCGTTTTAAACACACACTGAGGCGTTTTAGATAGTTTATATATGCCAGGACCCGCATAAGCTTCCAATGCTACAAACCGGATTCAATCGAATGATGTTCAAAATAGAAATAGTGTCAATTGTTCCTTCGTGTAAAAACCATTTTCGTTCAACTATTTTAAGCTGATGTCCAGTTTTTTTTAAAGAAATCAGTTTAGATGGTTTCAAATCACATTAGAAGTACCTATGACTGAATCTGTAGTGCCAGGTGAAACAAATTTAAAAAAACATAGTTTTTCAAGCGTAGTCTCAGTATAGATCTATTTATTGTTTGTAAAACTTGTTCAAGTCACGTGACAATAGTTTTTGTATTTAGATGGTCTTCAAAGTAAGAGTTATCTTGTAAGAAATGTAATAAAAAGAAGTCTTAAACAAATAGATGTGCTAAGATAACGTCACACAGAAAATAGTATGAAATTGTAGCTATAATCGACTGGTCGGAAAACACATCCATTCAAATCTCATCAAAACCTATTTATATAACGCCTCTAGACAACATAAAAGATAACATCATGCTCCCATACAGTTTAATGGGCATATTCAATTTTCGGGTCTTTTACTTCTATTTACCAGAAGCTTTTAGTTTTATTAAATTTTACAGAAGTCGCAAAATTTGATTGAAGATCAAACTTATCTGAAATCTTATAAAACTTAGGTTTCGTAGCTACGTCTTTCTTAATTCAAAGCAAATTATATTGACGGTATATGTAGTATCAAGTGTACATGATATTCTCCATAGAAGCATTTAGAATAAGAATCATTTTTGCAAATCGCAATGCAGCTCGTTAACAGTTATTCAAAGAAATTAAGAAATTAATTTTAATAAGCTGAATAGTGTCGTAGCGTTCACATAACGAGTGGGCGAAGCTGTCAAGAAATATTCTAATATCTGGTATAACTCGTACTGTAAATACATCGGTAATCAGAACTTTAATATAACTTGATAGCGCGGAGACTGGTTATTTTGCTACTCACTGATTTAAACACTTTTACTATATTTCATAAAAATGAATTTAAAATAAACTTCCTAGTGCAAAAGGTAATAAAATTGATTAGTCTTTTGAAATTTGATTTAGATTTTATTCCAATAAAAATTGTCTCCAAGTTTAGAGATGAAAAATTGTGAATTAACTGGTTGACAGTACTACTTTGGTAAATTTTCGATTGAGCTGATAAAGAATGGAATCGCCCTCATATCTACATGCGCTTCAAACAAAAACACATTTATCGTAAGTGAAAGCGATCGACATTTATATGAGTATGATATATATTTATTGTTAAAGTTTTTGTTTCACGTGTACCCCAGGATTGTTAGTAGAGTCATCGCATGGTTTTCATTCCAGAGTCATGGTCCCTGAGGAAATTTGAATGGTTATTGAATTTAGAAATATGTTAAAGTATATATAGTTCTCAATCTACTAAAAGGTACATGGATGAAAGTTTAACACGTAGAGAATACCGTGCTATCCACATGTTTATTAATTCTTCCGATACCTTTTAATTTATCATTCCATTGACCATTTGGTCTTCACATTTGTCATAAAATCCCTTTCGAACTGCAGCAGAGTGATAATTTATTAAATGTGTGTTACAGTAAAGAACTTTAGTGAAACATCATTGCTAATTTTACTTAACAGGTCAGAAAATAATTCAATCAGAAAAATGTAGCTGTTGTGATGAATGAATGCATACATACACTCTAAATAAACACTAACATGTAGCTAGCTGGTGTCGTCACATGTCTCCTTATAACACAGTTAAGGTAACATATCATATACTTGAGAAAATGTATTTGTTCGAACAATATTTTATTAATTCAAAACATTTACAAAATATGAACATAATATCATTGGTATATGCAGGATAGAATAGAAAGCTAGTAGCTTTTTCATAAACTCTCTCATGAGAAAATTTATTGTTTTCAACTGATTGACTGACGCATGATGTGCAGCATTTGCACCTATATAAGTAATGTAATTATTGTCGTTAACATTACTAAACGTAATAAAAGATAGAGAAGCAATACTTACCTAATTATCTCTTCTTTATAAAAACAGAAATACACTTCTTCACCTGTGAGATTTGATAACTGCCAATGCGTATCTCAGTATTAAATATGCCGTTGTAAAGTATCAAATAGAAGGACAGACAAGGTTCAGATATTTATAAATAGTTTAAGACTATAGTAGAAACATCTACTTTGCTTGTGAAAAAATTCAATTTTTAAAATCTGTATCATTGAAGTACAATATTTTCTATAGACCATAACTCTAGTGGCAAGAAAGTAATAGATGAAAGTCAAATTCATACAGTCATCCAACTAAAGTATGTATCATTTTACCAAGAACGCTATTCATACGAAAGCGAGAATACAAGAAAATTCCATCTATCTTTCAATAACAGCATGTCAAGATCAGTGGGGTCAAAGAAAAATCACAATAATAAATAAGTGTGACGAGTAGCTTGCATGTCTAGAGGAGTGTTTTTGTAGCAGAGACTCACAATCCGGGGAATATCTCATTAAATGTTTTAGATAGAAGGCATTTTGGTTTGTCTTCTTTATCAAACAAACAGCATGGTATTTTCTTGCTTTCATGTTTGTATACATCCAAACTGAATGCTTATAGAATATGCTAAGATACGAATTTATACATATTAACAAATTCCCATTTACCGAAATACATACCATTTGTAAACACAGCAAGTTGAGACCCCTCTTTTTCATTTTCGGACGCTCCATAACTCTGTTTCTTACAATGAACATATTGATTTATTTACACTCTAAGCAGCTCGTTTGGGAACGTTTTCTTAATGTCTTGCCAAATATCGGTCTACAAATGTCAGTTTATCATACAGAATCATTCTGTCTACGATAAATTTGTGGGAGACACTCATTCCGTCTCTTGGAGATAGCATTAATGGGGGGCATATTCGTCGTGCAAAACAGTTAAAGAAGGTCGTAACTGTAAAGATAATGTTTGAACGACAAGAGTTTCCATCACTGTGTACATAATATTTATTTTTCAATGATTTGTTATAGTGGTGATAGACATTCCCTTCGACATATAGTGAGAAATGTGTTTAGTAATTAGATCATGTCTTTCTCTGACAACTTAACTGCTCATTGGAATCACAATAGATGTGTCTGAAGCTTCCAGTCTTCTGAAAGAATATGTTTACTTATGTATGAGTCTCGTATGCCTTTCATTTCAAAGAGGCACTCCTTACATCTAGCAGAATATTTCCCTAAACATAAACAACGTGTTCAATGAACATAAAGTGATAAATAGATACGAATCATGCCTTTTTATAATAGAAAACAATCAAACATGACTTCCTAGAATAAGAATTAACTAACAGATAAACTGGATAACTGCTGCTACATGCAGCATGCAGTTATTACAGCTTGTATGTTTTCAGCGATTATTATTGAATCTAGATAGCGATAATGTGGTACATGTGTTGTATTTTATGTATCGAACTAAGAATTGCTGTAAACAGTCAGATTATTTTTATTTTAATTTCTGAAGATGTCCTACAATTAAAATCGATGGAAGCACTATAACTACCAATGCAAGTAGTCATGTTGTAGTTAAAATGTCTTGATGTCCTTCATTACGATCACTAATGAATTTTTGCAAACAAAACGACTAACAAGTTATAAATATAACGATTCATCCATAAATTTATTTGATGTTTCCTTCCTATAATGTGTGTAGAAATGTAGCTACCACTTTGCCAGCCAATGTTTCAGTGCGAATGATATATGGAAAACATCATTGAAGTTGTAATAACCCAAGTCCTCGTTAAGTAATGATCTACTGTTGGAATGATATTCGTAATGACTATAGCATATTCGTAAAAGGTCTCAAGTATGTACACTTCCTTCAAGCACACGTTCTTATCTTTTTCGTTTATTCAGTATTTTGAACTATGTTTCTTGAATTTGACTGTGAAAGTTAGGCAAAATATAGTAAACATTGATATATTGCGCTTATATTATAATTATAATATAACATAATATATAGTAGTAAAGCTCTTACGTCGACGGTGGTAGGTTTATTTACCATCACTTTGACTTTAGAGACTGACACAGGAAAAGACATGAAAAACTCCGCGTCTTTGGCATCAAGTTACTATAACTATATATACGTTTGTAAAATCATTGGTAACATAACAAAGATAATAAGTCTACAATTGTTTAACTTTCTGTAATTGTATATGTTTTCACATCAGTTATCTAGATTTGCCCCAAATTCTTCATTTCATTTACTGAAATTATATGTTACACAAATAATAAGTGTAGAAATATTCTTATTCGGAAAATGCGTTTATAA